>JAKLMK010000029.1:0-66633 GCA_022813445.1 Neophaeococcomyces aloes | reverse complement strand
AGAGAGAGAGAGAGAGAGAGAGAGAGAGAGAGAGAGAGAGAGAGAGAGAGAGAGAGAGAGAGAGAGAGAGAGAGAGAGATGACTTGAAACACTATAAGAGAAGATCGATAAGGCAAGTCTGTTTGTGTCGCGGGGTGTCTGTCAATTTACGCTCGAACCCAGCCAGGATTGTGGACTTCATGCAGCCTGACTTGTCTTCGTTTCTCCTGGATTCTTGGTCCGTATAAGACCACTGCTCTGGGACACCCGAGAGGCCCATTCACTATCGTAAGTTAGCCACAGTCTTACGGAAATTCAAGTCTCGACTTACGTCCAGCTTCCATCATATAGACGTCTGTCATCGTCGTTGCCAAACTTCGCCTCTTTCAATGCAAGTTCGATGACGGCAGCAGTAACTCCAGTACCGCAAGAAGTGATCATAGGCTTCTTCGGATCCAACTGCTTGGCCTCAAAGATTTGTTTGAGCTTGTCAGCCGGTAGCAAGGCCTTGGTTTCTGGATCTAGCAATTCCTGGAATGGAACACTAGTCGAGCCTGGCATATGCCCCGACCTCAATCCTGGCCGTGGTTCTGGATTAGTTCCTTCCCATCTTCCCTTGGACCGAGCATCAAGTATCTGTATTTCTTCAGCACCTTCTTTGCCATAGTCGTATCCAATTGTCTTCATTTCTGCGTACTTGACTACCATATCCGTGTTGTAGGTAGGAATGGGATACTTGGTAATATTGGGGACCATGGGCAAACCCTCTTCTGTCGGCAGGCCTTCCTGCACCCAAAGCTTGAAGTTGTTTAGAACATGAACTCGATGATGTCCATAGACACGCATTGTCCAAGCAACTCTTGGTGCAGAAAATAGTCCAAGCTCTTCTGAATCATATATCACGACCTCGTCCTCTTTCCGCACACCCATCTTGGCCATAGCTTCAGCGAAGGTTTCGCATGTCGGCAACATATGAGGATAAGGTGAATCGTGGTCTTTCACTTCATCAAGATCGAAGAAGCGCGCTGATGGTATTCGCTTCTTCTTGAAGACTTCCAGTCCCGTTCGGCCTTGCGGATCATTTGGCATAAACCAGGCGGCGCATATTGGAATAACCTTGGAATCGGTGGAAATCTTGGTTGGAGGGTTCTTTTGGAGAGCTTCATTTAGCTCTTTCGGTGTGACGATGTAGGACGATAGAGCATATCCTCTTCTTTGCAAGGGTCTACTCCACTGGTTGAGGCTGGCAGTGCTCATTGCGCCGCCACGATAGAGAACTCTCAGAGCCATTGCTCAACAACTCGGCTTAAGGTTTTTTCATAATCAGGACTTCCACGTATATCGACTTGATGTGCAGGAAAGTCATGGTGCAGCAAAGGTACCCGAGGAATAAAACAAGGCGTGATTGTCACATGGGAGATATGCTTCACTCGGTTAGCTATCAAAAAGCTAATGAATTTAAGTGGAGATAAACCGCGCTTCGGCTGCTTCGAGTTTGACATGACAATGGTAATCACCCCGCAGAAGTACCCTGTCTGCAAGTCATTTGTACAGCTCTTCTGTAGCATCGATCTCCACCGAAGCTCGAATACCACTGTTGCTCTCGTGCACGAAGAGTGGCTCGATACCGATGCCGTGCGAGATGTGTATGGATGTCACGTGGCCATCAGTGAACTTGGGGTTGGCAGCAAATTGATTATCTAGACAACTAATCTCCTACTTTAAGAGTTCCCTGAAAACGACAACCTCAGGTGTGAATCTTATTAATCCGATCGGAATGAAGGTCAAGATTAAGAAATGGCACGCTGTTGCTACCTGGAAATGGGACATGCCTGAAGATGAGGTGTGTGGCATTTGTCGAGTTCAGTTCGATGGAACTTGTCCAACTTGCAAGTTTCCTGGCGACGACTGTACTCTATGTAAGATCATGCCACTCATTCGAGAATGTTTCTAACAACAGGACAGTGATGGGAAAGTGTGGTCATTCATTCCATATGCATTGTCTGTTGACATGGATTCAACAAGATTCCTCCAAAGGTCTATGTCCTATGTGCAGGCAAAAGTTCGAGTGGAAGCAAGGTGAAGATGGTCAACAGCTTCCACCTCAACAAGAACAACCAGCATAGACGTGTGCTAACAGATGGGTTTGGTATTGATAAGCCAGACACAGTACGAGTACTTGGGTGCAGACGATTTTATGCCAAGGCTTGTTGATCCACTAGTCTTCCCGGCAGGCATGCGTCCGCCGTAACATCAGCAAACACCCATATCTTTACTTCGTGTAGTCCGTCCACGACCAGGCCATCATGTAGTTATCAACCATCACGGACGATGTCCCTACCGTTTCACGACCCTCAGCCATCACATTCTCCATCCAAATCCTCATTGCGCAAAACCAGTGGCAGCAAGCACTCGTCTTCAAACAGCCCGGGACCGACCACTCACTTCGCGTCCGAAGCCACTCAACATCATTTTCTGCCGCATAGTCCTCCAAATCAAAATCTCGAATATGATGAGGCAGACGAGGAGGTAGCCTTTGAAGAAGGCCCTGATTCGTCCTATCAAGTGCCACAGCCGCACCGACCGTTTCAGCCCTTTTTTGCCCTGATCGAGGACATGACCACGAATGAACATTTCCACCCTACAGTCCATTACCTTTTCGCCGATGACGAGCCAGACATAATTACTGAAGCGGCATGTAGAAGTCTTGAGCAGAATGGAGAGAATACAGAGCATGTTGAAGAGGATGATCCGAATAGACAAGACGATGAAGCCACGCCGTCACGCTTACGTCCACTCAAGTCAGGTGTCAAGGAGCATTATCTGATACTCGATGTCCATCCATCACCAGTTCTGCCTATTCAGCACTTATCCGATCGCTTACCCAGCCCGAACCCGAATTCTTTCGAAACTACGCAGGCATTGACACACAACTATCCATATACAGTTCTATCTGCACAGTCGTTGAGCTCTGATTGGCAGATTCTACGTACGAACATAACCGATGCTCCAACCATGAATGGCGAACACGAGCCGAATGATCATCTTATGCTACGGATAGAAGGTCGAGGCAATAGTCCAGAAAAGGTGTCAGGCAAGGAGCGCGAATCGTTGGAAGACATGATTGATCGATTTCAGGCTCGACTTGCAGAAATCAGACATCTGATGGTCGAGACGGATGACCAACAAGAGCAGGGTGGTAGACCTGAGGATATATTCACACAGAGCGGGCTGGTTGGTATTGGCTTTCAACCTACTGGCTTCGGAAATGCTGTGTTGGATGAACAAGATTGATTTCTACTTTTGCATTAGAGCGAGGAGTTGGAGTTCTGTTTCTACAGCATCAACTGAGTAGTTCCATAAGCCTGCGTGGGTTGAAACGGCATTACTTTCCACTGCGCAGCCTTGACCAAGTTATATAAATTTGGCCGAGACACCCTTCAATCCAAGTCACCAGCAAGCGTACCAATGTTCGGCCGTCTGCTCACAGCTCCCTATGCTTAAATACCATGCGTTTTCTAAGAGAGCATTTGAGAGCCGTCAAATGTGTCTGGCATAATTCCTGTAACATGAGCTCTTCACCCAGGCCATCCCTTACCTTTCATTGTTATTGGAGGTTTTATTAGGTCCCCCACGCGACCTGTCCCACCATTTCTAACCTCCTCAGAAATGCTATCCAATATAATGTTCCGAAACACTGAGATCCGCTCTAGGAGGATTTAAGTACACGAATCTACTATCATCACATGATATTTACCTACCTGTGTAACCCACATACCTCAGCATGGCGCTTCAGACAGGGAGCTCTGCTGTACGGAGCACAGTAAGTCTCTCTACATTGCAACACCTATTCTACGAACCTACGCTTTCAGCAGAAACCTCTGACAAGAAGATACTACCAGACAAGATCTTCGCTCGATTCAGGTAGGAACCTTGATTGTTAAGAAGAGCAACCTGCAGCAGCTGTGGTTGTACTGTAGGTCTAGAGCACACCATTCACAACCCAGAAACTGGGCACTCATCGAAGAACTAGGAACAAATTACATGAAGATGTCCCCAACAGTGCTGATTTGAGAATGAGGAACAGCATGAACGATGGATACTCCAACAATGCAATAATTGATGACAGGTAAGCGGTATACAGCATACATACTCTTGGTTACGTGAGGCCATCCGCTCCGCGTTGGAAGTGTCTCCACCTTCACCTTCACTTCCACCTCCTCAACCCTGGCGCACCAACACCAACATCAGCATAAACAGCAATGCAGGTATACAGTCACATAATCCCGAGATACAATACACCTCTCCCTACAACTCACTAACGAACACACAACATCTCACACAACAGGCACTCGCACACACGTCCCCCTGGCACACTGCCCTTCCACCACTACAGTAAGTAGCCAGGCATTCACTCACGCCAAACACAATATTACGCAATCAAAACCCACAACGAAAGATCTGCATCGTTCCTCTTCCCCTAATCGAAAAGTCTCTCATCCAAATACCCAACACCAACTCAAACAAACACAAGTTCATAAATCACCCAACTCCACCACAAAAACCATGGCAATTAAGCAGGCAATACACCAATTTTCACTCTCCACCACGCCTGACTGCTAACCCGCCGACCTACCCACCTACCGCTCGTCAAGCGGAGCAGCAGACAAGAAATTCACAATTTCCACTCCCGTCATTCTCTTTGCCTTCCCTTCGCTGTGTCTACACGAAAATCGCTCTCGCAAAAGTTCCCTTGATGCCCAACCATCCCTCCTAGCCTCATGACAAAGGACCATGTGGAAAAGAGGGGTGGAAGAAGGGAGGTGATTTGGGAAGACCTTATTGACTTTTGCTTTACACCGCTTCTTAATAATCTCAGCTCCACCTGTCTGTTTGCTGCTTAGCTACTTGCCTTCTACGCCTGGTCTATTCATCGCTCCACCTGCCTACTTCGAAAAGGATTTTGTCAGACAGACGTGCGAGACTACATGCGTTGATGCGCAGAAGGTCTTCCGCGTGATTTACTTGATGTTTTCATTCTAACAGGACAGTGTGAGGTACAAATGTTTGGTGCGAAAGCGTTGCGTTGACGGACTCGATGGATCATACTCATCAGGCAATGGCTGCGATACGATGTGAGACTCAGAACAGCCACTTTGCCTTGCCTTAACGTCTTAAAGTTCTTCAAGGATGGTGAGGCGAATGCGCTATGAGCCCGCTGCGGCAAGTCGTTGTGTCTGATTTCCTCGCCTTTGTGGCCTGGAGGTTATCAATTCGAGTTGTTGTGGCTCAGCTTGACTGGTTTCATCGGTGTGTTGTCAGCCCTGATGAAGGGCGTTTTGAAAAAGTGATAGATGCCTTGCCATATTGCCCTCCACTTGTCAGTTTTCAGTTCAGTACAAAATGGTTCACTTCGTTGTGCTCTAAATCTTTCCTGGTTGTTTCAGATGCTTCCAATTCCTCCCTCGTGATCAGATAGAACACCTGCAGATCCCTGCGAGTACATCCATCATTTTTACCACCATATACCCTCAAGAATCCGCCCCTTGAACCCAACAACTGCCATCCCATCTGCCACTTCTCACACAGACATTAGTGTCACCGTGCCCAAACAAGCCCTCTCCTGCCCTACAAGGACAGGGTATCATTGTTCAGCGAACATGGTCGTACCAATTAGCTGGTGTGGTGGAAGGCATAAGCTTGAGCCTGAACCCAAACCAAAACCTCAGCCAAACCCTAAACCAGACCCTCAACCGAAACCCAAGCCACCTCAACCAAAGCCTCACCCACCTCCTGGGGGCAATCAGTGGCACGAGAACAGCAATGATATCTCAGCTCAACCGTTCAAGAATACACCAGAGCTTTCCTGTCTCGTACCCCCAAAGAAGCCGATAGGAAAACCTCCTCCGCCACCCTCGGGAAATCGATGGCTCCAACGTCGTGACTCTGGCTCACCTCCACTGGCAAAGGATTTACTAGAGCTTTCCTGTTCCAGTGATCCAAGTAAACCGCAGAAACCGCAACCGAAGCCGAGACCACCACCAGGGCGTAAGTATCTATCAAAACAAGTTTTCGCGGTATGTCAAGTCTGCTAACTGGATCCAAGCAAACGGCGCTGGTCAAAAGTCGGTACACAAGTAATTCCGGAGGATTGTGGTACAAGCAGGGGAGCAAGGTATGTAACATGCTTAACATGACGTCTTGGAAAGCATTTGATTGACAAGCAGGCCAAGCAAATTTTTGAGGAGTTGCTATTGCACCCATGAAGCTGGTAGTCGCAAAGGTAAGGACAAACAGGACACTGCGTATGAATTGTCGTGAGGAAGGGCGTTGGATCGCGGCAGAAAGTTCTGATGCGTTGATTATGCTTTGCATGCGTATGAAGAGATACCCTTGGCCCGGATTGGAGCTTTACGTTGGAGAAGAGTCAGGGGTCGCATTGATTCCGGAGAAGCGTCAAGCCTGTATTGTAAGACTAGAATTCTTGTATTGTCGTTGTTATAGTCATGTATTAGAAGTGTATTGACCAAAATGTTTTTTGACAACTTGTCAGGTATGAAGGAGTAGTTAGCATGGAGCGCATTTTTCGTAGTACGAGTTGAATAGATGGTAGAATCTGCTTGGAAGAAGGCGGCTGACACTAGAGCGGCTCGCAAATAATTTCGTCGCAGTTGACAACGCTATGGATCGTCTGGGTGCTTAATTCGGGAAGACGCAAAGGTAGAACCTTTTCAGAACGCGTTCGATATTGTCTGCTCCAAATCTTTTAATATCCAAATTTGTTGGTAGTTGTGTAGGCAAGTTGTCCAACTCCTCCTCTGGCAGATGTCAGTTTATTGAGTCATGTGGGGACGGATGGTTGACTCACCGAAATTTTGGTATGTTTTATAAAACCTCTCCATGATATCGAAGTCCTCAGCCTTGATGGCACGGATTCTGTTTTCACGACCTTCTTCTGGAAACTTGGTGGTAGACGAGAATTTGTAATTCCAAAGATCCAGAATCATATCAATGATCTCTTTCTCAATCTCCAACACCTGTGAATAGACTAGTCGGGCATCAATAGGATTGTTTTTACGTCGCTGTGCGATTGCCTTCTCGATGGCTTTTGATTGTTGTGAGGCCGCCACTATCAACATAATGATCGATATAGCCAGAAGCCTATCGCGTGTGAATTTGCTAGGTCGAGCAGGTGCGTAGAGTTCTTGCAAGCCTTTGAAAGAGGCTTCGACAGCGCCCTTGTAGATTGGGTACAATAAGATCTTGATGAATCGGTCGACATACGCTGGGGAAACCCAGGATGTTGGCTTTCTATCATACTTGGCACCAAACTTCGTTCTTGAAAGCAAGCCTGGTACGTCATCTGGAGGCACATAGAAGCTGTGGCCGAGCATGTAAACCAGGACAGTCGTGCCCAGGCAGGCTTTCAACGCTGGACATCTGCCAAGTGTGACCTCATGGAAGAAATCACAAACTTGACCAAAGACCATGCGTGCCCAAGGTTTCCCATACTCTTCCGGGAAAAATGTCGTATGCCATTCGAGGTCGTCATGTACCTGGGCGCACTCAATCCAATTCCGCACAGCGCCATAGAAATATCTATAGTATGCCGGGAATGACTCGTTCGTTATGGCAGGCACCAGTGGCGGACTGAGTATTTCCGCTTCCTGAACCTCGAAACTGTCGCCATTCTGTGTGATGGGAAAGATCGATTTGGTGATGTCATGCTCGGTCGTTGGCAAAAATTCGCGGACTGGAATCTTGACTGGAGGATCATCGAAATACTGCCACAAAGTGAGAGTAAACTCTTGGCCATCCATTGGCTTTGGCATGCTTTTGAGCGCGTCCTCACCATAAAGGTGTCCATACATAGTCTCTGCGAAGGTCGTAAGTCCTTTGAAAATGTGTGCGCCCAAGAAAAGTACCTGTAATCAAGTGGCACCATCTATCCTTGGGCCATTCTTCCATGCACGGAAAGTCAAGCCTGCGTTTCTGGTCTCTCTGACAAGTCATACAGGGTCGACCGGCATCGCACTGGGAGTCGTAAGCAGAATATCATGAGCTGCTTGCTTACTTACTTTTGTTTTCAAAAAGGAACAGCGAACACAAGCACCCTTCAGCCGCACCTGGCGAGCATTCTCCCTACCACTTGGGGAAAGAGCTCTCCTCCGCTTCAAAGCTTGGTTAGTTTCGGTAGCATCGAACGTATCAGAAGGCGCTCGTCGACCTTCATGCGATCCTTTCGGATAGATTGGACGATTGATTTTTGGAGGTATTTGTGCTTTGTTCCGCGTCGGAAGCTCTTCGCTAAATGTTGATACTGTCAGGTCACTGTAGCTATTCTCCGGGTACCGATGACCTGCAGTGGGACCGTTATACGACGCGGGAGGCCCGAACGGAAAACTGGTTGGATGAAAGTGTGTAAAATGAGGCACATTGTGAACTGTTGTGTGGACGTTCCCTGCTTTAGTCAGTAACAGATTCGCAATGAATTCCCGAACTTGCCTCCCACGTAATAAACGCTGTTGAAGTGGTCAGCTTCGTTAGGGTCCACTGAAGTGGTGTGTGGGAGGGCAAAGGTGTCTCCATCAACACCGACCTCGTTCAGCGCGAAGGAAACATAGGTGTCAAGAAGATCTACCTGTTCCTGCTCGTCCTCTGGAGGCTGGACTTCAGCGGTGAAATGCAATTCTGGATTTAGAGGTGGAGGGAAACGATGGGATATGATAGAATTGCTTTCACCCTCAACTCTTTGCCCGAAGTGATACATGGCAGGATCTAGGTGAAGGTGAGAGACTGAATCCAGAACATTTCGCGATCCTGCAGCGTCGTGAATATCATGGTCGGTGCTGTCGATAGTAGCCGCTCGCAATGTGCTGCTGGAGTTTCTAGTGACTGCTGACGTCTCGTCCAGACGATACCTCGTCATCGCTGCGGCACAAGGCGTCAGATGCTGCTTTAGATCGCAACCACACAGTATAGCAGTCAGACGATGAAGATGTTAATCAGGACATTCTATGGGCTTTGTATTTGTTTCAACTTTTGTAATACGATCTGAACAATCAGGCTGAGTTGATGTCTCAAAAGCTTTCACAAAGGACGTGTCTGATAGGCCTTGAGGCTACAGGCCGGTGAGAGCGCAGAACCACACACGGCAAACTCAACTTGAGGACGAGCCGTGTGTAAGTCGAAATCAACGTGTAGATGGATGATCCATCGACACCAAGAAATGAGGGTCCAATAAGCAAAGAACAACGCAGCAATGGGCTCGTACCGAAATGTGCTAGCTTAAGCATCAGTAACACATGCGGGGCGCTGCTTGCTGTACGTAACGCTGTGGCAGCTGCCACCTGCACTCAATGCAGCGACATAGCTAGAGTAGAAAGAGCGAGAGCAACAGGGGTGGTACTGTACAGTATGTACTACTGTAATCGCTGACACGATAGGAGCGACCTGCATCCGCGGTTGAGCTACAGAGTAGCTTGAGCAGCTGCCCCACCAACGTGGAGGAAAGCAAATACTCCACATAGCCTCTAATCCAATCACTTTTGTATTGAGAGAGCTATCTCGTTCTTATCGAATGGGGCGAAAACTCACCGTGTTCATTATGTACCGAGTAAATCGTAGATATGTACGGTAGGTAACGCACGGTCCAACTTTTCACGGGTCGAAAGCTGACAAGCATCTACCTCGATGATCCATGGAGCAAAGCTATCTGTTCCTTCCGATCGAGTCTTCAGATTGCGTGATGGTGATCCTTGGTGGCAGAAGAGGTTGTGGACTTTTAAAGACTTTTGGGGGCGAGCATAAAGCTACCTGTAAGTTTGTGTAAGAGAGAACTTTGGATTACTATAGGTAGTTTGAAGGACGTGGAGCTATATATAGGAGGCCCAAGCTGGGTCGTAGCGCTACGCGACAAGGCCGAAGAAAAGATGCGCTATTATACCAGCACGCTTCCGTATGTCTTTGCCAAGAAGTTTGGTGGGTGATTTGAGCCATGAATGTAGTAAGCAGCAACAATCAGTCAAGCCATCCAAGCTCACTCATGTGATGCAGTCTTAGGTACAGTAGCACTACCTTCCATGATCAAATGTCTCAGGCTTACGCCTATCCAATTCCTGAAGTAAGCAGGATTAGCTACCTTTTGTTTGGTCCGTCTACCTTGGCTCATGACAGCCTAGCTTGGAGCCTGAAGATAGCAAGTGACTGCACGGCTCAGACGTAGGTAGAGTCACAGACCATGAAGTCAACCTTGGAATCCGCCTTGTGCTACGAACGAATGTTGAGAGTAACACGAGTCTGACAACATCATTTGCCTAGCTTTAGTGTAAGATTCAAATGTAGACAATGGATATTTCGTAACCAGATTGGGTTTAGCTGACTTTGAGGCATTCTTGGCAAGGCACCAAACTCGTACTAGTAGAGCTCGTCGAAGGGCCAAAATGCGGTAGACCCCAAGTTCTTTTTCCGTACACAGTGGCAGTGAGAATGGATAACAGTGTAAGTGCATCAATTATTTCTTGCAGACCCTGGTGTATTTCCAAGGTTGTGAGAATTGTCCTTGTACATCATGTATGTAAAGAGCACGATGTCATTCAAGTCGTCCCAGATGAACCGGTGAGGAGTATTAAGATTTAGCGTACCAAGCAAGACGTGAAACTATTGGTTCCTTGTTAATCGAAACATCCCTACAGGGCTGATCGGACCAATGCGTCATAGGCTCGGTTAATTGTACAGTAGACAGCAGGCACGATCAGGCGCGAGGCACCAATTCCACGACACTGACACACCGTGCTCTCTTTAATTCCTCATATCCTGTTTAGACCCGCATGCTTATGCTGACTCCTCGTCGACCTTCCTTCTCCACGTTCGTTTGTAACCTCGTGAGAAAAATCTCTCCAACAAAATTCTGATCTCCATTTCAGCTCTGCTTCACCACTGGTAACATGGCTTAGCAGGACCTTCTGATCTTCTTCTCGAAGCTTGCCTCGTTTGCAAAGGCTTCGTCGTTTGTCCACCGTGTGAGTAATATAAGCCCCGTCGACGACCGACTATCTCCACCTATGTTTCATCCCGACACTAACCACGGAATGAGTCAATCTCAGCTTGGGGCCATTCACAGCCTGCTATCGTCGGATATGGCCAATACTACCTCAGACGCGATGCTGTTTGTTCCGATCTCTGTGCTGTACTTGGCCATGGGGCAGGGTCAAACTTTGGCGACTTTCCCTGCTCTCTTTCTACACTTTTGTTAATGCCTATATTGAGCTTTTTTGCAACTTACTCAATTCTCATCGCTTGCTCCCGACTCCAATACAGGCAGTTTCTCATACTTGACTGCTGTGCCTCAGGCCAGGTCCCACTAGTCTCCACAGGGCAGACTTGCTGCCTGCAAACCTCGACGAAGTGTCTTCAATCAGCAACAATTCGTTAATTCCTTTGTTGAATTTGCTGCAATTATGAATTTCGTGTCCTCTCACTGGGTGGATGCGACCTCATCTTCGACTCATATTTGTGACCCGTTGATCTTTCTACCAATCGTGAAGCCCCAATTCGCCCTCAACATGTAAGTCCACTAACTCTTGCGTTCAAGACACAGACCATTTCCCCGTTCTCTTGACGAGTCACTTCTGAAGCAACATGTTTGCCTGTCTGCCTTTATGATGTTGCTCCACCACCACTGTTGCCTGACAGTCTAGGCCGAAGGCAATATGTTCCCAAATACCAAAGCACAGCCATCTCGAATGAACTACTGTGCTTTCAGCTGTTGATTTTTCAAACCTGGTACCTCTTCCTGGACATAAGAATCATCGGACCTCAAGACCTATTTCACGGCCTCTCGCACCTTCTTATCAACTCCTAGCATACAACAACTCAGCATCTCATAACACAACAAAACACCTATCATAACGAAAGGAGCACTATCAGCTCAGGACTGAACACAACACAACGCCACAAGAAGACCATCTCCGTCGACATTGTTGTCTTCAGGGTCAATAGCAACATCATGCAGAACACAACCAAGATGTCACGAGCCTTCAGAGGTGAAGATAAGCCACGGCCAATCGTTAGTAGGTTGTCCCTTCACTCTGGCACCTTGTTGTCACTGCTAATACCTTTAACAGCATGGGATGCCCCAGCACGGTGTCGGTTGAGCTCCCGAAGCAAAAGCCCCAACTCGCCGCCCCCAGACAAACCAAAACCAAAACCAAAACCAATAACTTCATGGAGTTAGGGTGGACGACGCCGGGCTACGTCAACAAACCTACTGTATCAAGTGCTCAGAATAAATTGTAACACCACTGTTGATGGCACAGCAATGTGACCACAACGCTCTTGCTTGGATCAAAATGTATCGCAGCGACAGGAGTATAGGAGGGAGCCTCATGGAAGGAGGGAGCGTTTGGGCATGATAGACTGTTTGAAATGGCGTTTAGGCTTGACTTTGTCAATTCAATGTGTCAGCACTGTCGGCAGGATCGATGAATGCTGTATTAACAGGAACGGCGGTGTGCAAGCCATTTGATAGAACTGAATTCGATCACGTTAAACTTGACCAGAACAATCGAGATGTAATACCAGGTATCACACATTCGTCTGTATCCCTTCGAGTCGACATGTCGGTCATACAGACGTGGGAGGGGATGGTTGGTCAGCCCTGCATGAGCACAACTATCGGCACGCATCCCAACCAGTTAGACTCATCCTACCCACACCTTCATCCCCATTTCCAGAATCCTGCGTTCAATGTTGCATAAAGTCCGAAGAAGCGATCAGTTGATACAGTACACCGCTTTAACCCAGTCTGCATGACCACATTCTAAATCCGGCGTGCGGAGTATGTATCATGTACATGTACAGTACTGCAAGCAGGTACTTCATCTGCCGCGAAAAGTAACCGCAGGGAATACTCGCTAGCGTTGTTCGAGTTCGATGCTATACGAAACGGAGACAACCTTGTCAAGCATTGTGAATCAAAGCACAAGCAGATACCTTGCGAAGGACTAGACGGGTTCTAGTTGACCAGTCGAGCTGCGAATGATTAGCAGCGATGTCAGCGCGAGGTACCTCGGCGCGGATGGTCTTGTTCAAATTGTGGTTCGGCCTGGGCTGGGTCTAGACATACTGATTTGTTTCGACAGCGGCATATGGACGTGGATAGAGAAGACTGGACTGGCAGTAGCGAGGTCATAGAGTTTATGGCTTGATGAATATGTACATGTACGGAGTACCTTTGGCAGCAGCAGGCTCACCGGGCTCGGACGCGTCCAATGAGATGAACAGGGGTTGCGTCCGTGGGCAGATCGAGTGAGTTCAGATTGGCGAGATAGATCTGCGGCTGGCCGGCTTCTAAGTGTTGATGTCAGCGTACAGTAGGTACGGGCTGTTGGTGGGTGTTTTCTAGTTGAGATCTTGCGGCAGGGAGTCTCATGAATAGGAAGAGTGGGTGGGTATTAGGTTTTTGATGCCTGAGGACTGGACTAGCTGGAGCCGGTTTCAAAGTTGTTTGAAGTGTGGAGGACGGTAATAGCGTGATTACAATACGGAACAAGGATGGTATACCAAGGGACCAAGCAAGTGATGGACTAGAGTAAGATCATGTTTGGAACATTCCATTTTATGGTATGATATCTGGGGTCACTTGTTTCTGTGTTGCACCGAAGCTTTCACGCCATAGCAGTGGCTGCACCTGATCTTCTGCGTGCTTCGGGTATATCTTGTCCAGTATACATCTTACATACTTCCCATCACCATATGTATTGTTTTTCACCGCCCGTATTCATACCACATCAGTTGTGTTTTTGACTTCACATCTGATGGATCACTAAGATGAAGCCTTGATCACATCACCTCCCACTATGACAGGACTTTTGTTCGAGAAGTTTGGAATGTCTCCAAAGATCTTTGCTGCAGAGGAAGACTGAGCACATTTGGCAAAGTCGTCGGCGCTGTTGAAGATCAGCGTAGCCTGTACCGAGTATTGTGGTTTCGATCCGTCCAAACCGGGAGACAATTTGATCACTTCCCATCCCTGCAATCCGGATTGGCTCCAGTTGTCGTGGACAAGCGGCATATGCGTGGAAAGATAGTAATCCATGTTAAAAGTCGCATCTTCGTCGTTGGGATATAGTACAGTGGCTTTAAAAGTCATGTTGGCGAGCTTGTGGAGGTAGGTAGGGTTTGTCAAAGCTTGTGGGCGTTCAGTGACTTCTGCTTGGTGGTTGATGGCTTTGACAGTAGAATCAGAAAGTGTTCCTCCAGCTGAACAGCACGCTCCTTTGTATCTTCGCAATTTCTTATCTGCCACTCACTTCAGCTCGGACCGAAGGGTTCAGAGTAGCATTCTTCGTTCACCCCGCATCTAAGTAGTATTACCGCGGCTGAGATATGTTGCAATCGCGGGGCAGGAGCCATTGGTGGCAGTCGCAGCTGGCACGCAGAGAGTACAGTCGTCAAATTGCACACCTGGGCACTGCGCAGTACGAGTGGATGAATTGAAAGCTGGTGCACTTTGCTAAGCGTACAGTGTGGACTTGGAAACTGCAGGTCTACACGCACCTCACGCGCACGTGCTAGCCAGCTACGGTACAGCAGACGCACCTGGATATTTTGGCCCCCCAAGAGCAGTGCTCGGGTGACTATCACCTTTGCGTGAACACACTCTTGTGCAAGTGTAATGACTATATACCGTTGATTGGCTTGACGAATAACAGCGAACATGCAGTCCTCGTAGGCAAGCAAGATTTCCGACGACAATCCGCCATCATGCGACGGGGCTGTGTAATGAAAGGACACCCCAAACTTGAATCATGCCTAGCTGTGTCAACCGGAGTGGAACCACAGCCGCGGGCAGTATCCATTTTAGCCCGAGCTAACGCTGCCTTGCTAAGCCCAGTCTCACTTCTGGAAGTTAGTACCTTGCTGCACATCATTTACTCTACCAAGGCTAGATTTCACACCGGTCAAAGGTCGACTCCATTATCAGCTCCGTCTGTCGGGCGCAAAGTAAACCATCTGTATCTACCGTTTGATGGCAGGAAGCACTACAGTATATGACAATGCGAGGATTTGTGACTAGGTTTCTCCAGAGAAACAAGTGTACAATCTAAACCGGTGAGTCTTCAGCAGTTGGTATTGTCTCACTCTTATGAAGTCCACGACCCAGACGATAGTCATATCACCGGTTGTTTATGATTGCAATAATAATGTCCTCATATTTCAAAATTGACAGCATGCCGTGCTGCGAATTGTCCATTTCCCTCTTCAAATATTAGTCTAGGATGACGCAGCTGACGTTCAACCAGAGAAACGCCTTCATCGCGAGGCAGCAAAGCCTCCGAGATCCCAGCCTCTCTCCAGAACTACCATCGGAAGGCGATGATCAAGCCTGGATGGCAAGAGTCAGGCGAAACTCTCACAATAGCCGTCGAAGGCACACTTTGGAGCAGACGGAAGGGCAACGAAGCATTCGACCCAAGGCAGCAACCAATGAATCTCAGGCACCTGGGATACAGCAGCCAATTCTCTGTCCTGCTCCTGTTGTAGGCACCACAGTGAACTATCGGGGCGTACCTCCGCCTCCACAGCTTGTGACTTCGATCTGGCCACATCGGCAGCACACCTACCCAGATGTCAGAAGTCCCGAAAGTCTCGGCTCCACAGACCATCAAACACCAGGACACAATGCCTTTGATTCATCCTCTTTTGCTTCCTATGACAGAAATCGAACGCACTCACCTCTCGAGTATACTCCCACCCATTCAGCATCTTCGTGGGAACCCTCTGCAAGTCAAGATGGCCTTTCCGCTTTTTTGACAAGTCGCAAACGAAGTGATAGTGGCTCTACCAACTTTCTTGATCGAACATTGCACCATGGTGCGTTAATATTGTGTTGCGTCTCTGTGTAGTGAAACTAACGTGAACAGTTGCTAACGAACCTCTGGCGGGAATCGATGCGATCTGTGACGATGCCAACGATTGGCCCTTGCCAAGAATTTATGATACAACGCCACCCTCTTCAATGATGCTCCCTTCAGCCTTGCAACATGTTCGTGATCTCGATGTCCCTTGGTCCCCACTTGAAGTCGAAGACGGAGGAGATCTCAGCCTACCTGTTTCACCTCGGCCAATGACTCAACCTTCCAGGATGGCGGATACTCCAGTTCCTGCGACCCGGACGCCGTCACTTCGGGGTGCTGGTAGACCTGGTCGGAGACAAGGTCCGCTATCCAACGACGCGCGTCAGAATGCCAACGATGTACGAAAGGAGAGATCGTGCCTGCGCTGCTTCGTGTACAAGGAGACTTGCGATACCAGTAAGGACATCTGCCAGAATTGTTCAAACAAGCAAGCACGAACATGGAAGCTCGGTTGTGTTCGACCTCGTCTGATGTTCAGAAGCAACTATCTGTTACCAGGTAAGTGTGAGTCAAGACACTTATAAGTGAAGATGTTAAGAAGAAGCCAGATGTTCTAGCAAGCCGCCTCGAGCGCAAATACGTTGATTCATTCATTCAACACAAAGGATGGACTTGTAGGGATAAGCCGCGATTCGCTGTTCCCCTCGATATCGGCCTTGGCCCACCTCTGGTAGTTCCCGTTCGGGAATTCTTGCCTATTGGAGATCTTGCAAGACCTGCGTATCTACCAGTAGACAACGGAAAAGAGTCTACCGCCGTACCTATCACCATGTACGATCTACCAGTGGTCATTTCGTGCGACAAAGAGGAGGAAGCCGCCAATCATATCCGCCATTCTTTACTCAAATGGTTCCAACAGACTATTGACTTTACCCACGAAAGTGACTGGGCCTGGTGCTGGTTCAACAAAGGGTCTGATGCATTTGCTGGGAATGTGATGAAGCTTATCTGTGAGTACTTCAAATCCAACATTGTGCAGCATCGCATCTTGAAAGAGGCGTTGGCTCTTTCTTTCTTCAACTACATATTTATCTACTCTTTTAATGTTCCTGATGAACATGTTACCATACTCCAACAGCGCATGGAAGTACAAATACCAAAGGATGCGGAATACATCAGTCCATCGATCATCAATCTATACATCAAGATGCTCATGCTACCACCCCTGCGCGACGTGGTCAAACGAACACTAAAAGGCCTCGAACTCCTCCTTCTCGACCAACAAAATGTACGCACCTGGCGACGCGACCTCATCTTCTGCGTCGCATTCATTGTCCTTGCCTATCTTGGCCGCACTCAGGTGTCGGTACTTCAATTCGCGAACCAACCCGCCCGCGATAGCAGCAAGGTTCTTACACACCAGGCTGCAACTCAACAGGTCATGGAAATGGAGCGAGAAATATGCGACCTCATAATCAGATATCACGAGCAGTTCCTCACGCCCAGTCCTCGACGAAAGGCATCGAACGCTGTAGCGACTCAGGCGGAGCAGTCGTGCGAGGAGCACGCCGTGAAATTTGGATTGATGGACAAGATCAGGAAACTCAAGAAAGAACACATAAAGAGTGCGCCAAAGTCACTTGAGCCTCAATGTGACCACGTTGGCGACTTCATCGCCAACAATACTAATCGGATCTGCTGGAAGTTCGTCAATGCTATCGTGCCGGAAGAAGACTCGACGAGGGATGCAGACATTGATATGGCAACATGATTGACCTCTTCCTTGTGGATCATCAATCCTCTTGCTTACCACTCAGAGGGCTGTGCTCTAACTATTTAACACCAATCGACCACAGGACACACCTTGCTCTCAGCATAGCGCTACGGCAGCATGTGCTATCGTCAACACCGTGCGCCACACCGTCGCTCAAGCCGTATCTTGGATACAACGAGCATACACAACCATCGAGCCACGAGCCAATGCACAGAGATCTTCCAAGGCTACAGTGATGTTCTCACTACTCATGAGAGGTCTAACATCGTCAGGATATCACGGAAAAACAACACCAAACAGAGCTTATGTACATCACAATACTGGCCAAATCAATACCCTCGAGAGAATCGTCGGAGATGTTTGAGAGACATGGATTGGATACCAAGAGAGCTGGTCTTCTCCCAGTCTAAGAGAGATAGACTTTCTTCCTGTTGAAGCATATCGAGAGCTGTAACGACTACAATTGGAGTGAGAGGCGCATCGAAGCATCAGAGCATTAAAGCATCTTTAGACAGGCAACAATCACGGGTTGAAGAGCATTGGTGTTAACGAAATCATGACCTGAGGGGACAGTTGCAGAATAAAGGAAAGGAGCACGAGAACGACGGGCTGAAAGGCAGTTAAACGTTCTGGGCTTTATGATGTTCGCTATCAGCATATCGACGGTGACTATATATTATTCTCGGGCTCTAGGTATTTCTCCTATGAGTAGCTTGACTGCAACAACATAATTCCGCTCAGTGTTTCGCTCCACTACTTCTTTATCCTTCGAAATCGTCTTCCTTACGTAAATTACCCTGTACGTCCTTTCGTGGGTGAGGACTCTTTCTTTGACAGCTGGCTTGGGCAAATCTACATAGGTCTTTGCCAATAGCACCTCCACTTGAACATCACCGCTCATTGCCAGTTTGAACATTTCTCTGCATCTACCATACCCCTCAAGGTGTTCTCTCTGGTCATCCAAAGCGTCCATACTCCCACTTGCCTGAAATCTTGTCCTGGCACAGGAACTCCTCGCTTGTGATTGTCAATCTCGCCTACTTGATATACAAGACGCTGTTGTCTCGATCGTATTCAATGTGATTTTGTGTCGCGGAAGCAATGTGATCTATGTACACTTCGTCAAGTGTTGTCCACTCACAGTCCGAGACTGTTACATTGCTTCAATGACTAGGCAGGCAGGTAGTACTGTGTTTGCAGCACGCTTCAGTGATCAACTAGAATTTCACTTTCGATGTGTCGTGTATCTCGGGGTTGAGTTCAGCGTCTGTCAACCGGTATTCGTTGTGAGGAATTTCGAGGACTGGACGCACCTAACTGACGTTCAATGGTCATGGACGCGATGGGGGGGAGGGATTGATGGTAGGTAGTGTGATCCCAGCTGTTGCGGGATCTGAAATGCTAGAGTTGGGCGGATGGTCTGCAGGTGGTGTGTATCTCACTGTGGTAGCTGATTGAGGACCTAGCAGGTTCGCAGGGTTGGTCATGTTCAGTTCCTGATCGTGCTTGTCAATACTTGGGTGTCGCATTCTGCCCAGGCTGATCGAGTGGAATGATAGCAATGACAAGACCAGGCATGCATACCAAGAATTGCAGTTAACGACTTTAGGCTTGGTTTGCTGCAACAATGCCGTTGTGGAATGGTGTATCGCCATCTCACTCGTTCCATCCTTCTCAATAGACGTTGACCAATCATACTGTCGATGATCATCGTAATTGATACTTTGAGCGGTGCTCTCAGAAAGGATGCTGGCAGCTCGCTCCACGACGACTCTTATGGCCCCCAAGCACGCAGACATTTTTAGAAACGTCTCGGCCAATTCATCAGACCTCAGTCTCGATACCCTGGTCTTTCTCACTGTGCTCAAAAAGCCCCCCAATCTTACTCTTAACTCGCTTGGCTTTTCCACCAGCCCAATTCAGCGTTCTGGCGCTCTTCCATTGCATAACTCCCCTATGCTTGCGGTGTAGCTGCTGTCGGTGGTCCTTGTAGTCCTTCACCTGAGCGAGTATGCCACGCGAAGCATTGTTCTCGGTATCGTGGTCACCGGTCATCTTGTCAATTAAGGAGGACGCTGCCCCTCGCACCTTACTCAATGGGGCATTAATCTTGTTCAAGCCGCTTGTCTCGCTTGACTCCACATCCGAGTCGGCATATCCCGAGTGATCACCTGTTTGGCTGCTATGTAGCTTGAGCTTCTTGCGTGTTTCGGCATCGGGATCGTCTCTGCGTCCAGCTTTGATCCCGTTTCGGTTCGAAGACAAACTGTTTCGATGGGACTCGTCCGTTTCTGTGTTGTCGTCGCTGTCATCGCTAAGGGCAGTATCAGAGTACATGTCATCCATATTCTCATCGTTGATAGTGTCGAGACACTCCATTACGTTTCTGACATCAGCATTCTCGCTCCTGCCAGCATGGTCCTTATGATATCCTGATAGGCCTCGCCAAAATTTCATAGTCAGCTCCACCTGGCCTAGAGGTTGCTCACCGTCCTCAATACCTCTGTAATCACAACATGACTGTGCACGCTTGAAGTTTTCTTTTCCACCCTTCCACACGGTGAGTGTCTTTGTCTCGTCTTCCTCGTCGACCAGCTCACTCAGCCACAAAACCGCAAAGGCTGGAGTCTTGTCTGGACCAATTGAGGAGGTGCGGAATTCGATAGTCAGAGGCGACGCATAACGCCTGCGAACAGCAAGGAATACACTCTCGTTGTCATTTTTGTGTTTGGACTTCCATTGACCATCTCTAGCATAAAGTTTCGTTTTGCTCAGACTGGTCTTGAGCTTGATACGATGGTGAAGCAGGTTGCTGTCCAGATGACCTTTGGCCTGTACAGCACCTTTGATCTCTAGAGTACCATAATCCCACCCTCGAAGGTTCGGAGGAATTTGCATGTCGACGCTTCTCCAGACCAGGCTGACACGTGCTCTGCCGTAACCAATACCTCCAGCAAGAGGAAAGTTGTCCATGACCTGCGCTCTCTTGGCGAAAATGTTCTTAAGCGGCAGATAGATAACTCCAAGCAAGGGGTCCTCTTCCCCTTCCCGGTTGTCACGTACACTGATGATAACCTCCGTCGTTGACCAGTCCTTCACAAAGCGTTCTGTGCCTGCATTGAAAAATGGCTTCGAGTTCTTCGGCTTCGTTCTCGTTTGATAGACCTTACGCTGATTCAACATGATAGTGCAGTAACTATCTGGCGTACTTGAATCCTGTCCTTCCTCGTTTTCTCGGTCTACGCTTTGTTCATTGTCCTCTTTTTTCTGCATATGCTCAATCTCAAGACCAGTGATGTTATGGATTTGAATGCTCAATATGCCTGAGAGGTAGTCAGTGCTAGGTGGGGCGGAGATAATCAGATTCTCTTCCTGTTCTCGGTAATCCTGCACCTTTTGTTGATGGATTTCCTCCTCATAGCCGTGCCCTTTCGCCTCTCGTAGTTTTCGTTCTGACAGTTCGTTGACCATCTTCTTGAGTTCTTCTTTAGACCTTATGTTCTCATTGTATTTCTGCTTAGCGAGCTGCTCATCTGTAATCCTAATCTTCTCAAAGTAGCCCACAGACCAACTTAGCACGCCAGGCATGTTCTCCTCAAGGTCTTCCCCTTTCAATCTGTCTTCCCGGTCACACATCTTGTTTCTTGTTTCTGAACCATGCATAATGTGCTTGAGATCGAGCTCAACACGTCCTAAGTCATCGTCTGCAGTCCACTTGTCTGAATCCCAAAGTTGTAATCGGAGCTTCTCCTGTGCGTTCAGTTCTTCCGGTGAAACAAGAATGCTTACCCACTCGTGCCATATGGGTGACTGATCATCCACAATAACACGAGTCGATGCGACTGGTTTACCGAATTTACCCCAAGACACAGTTACATATGGATCGCTTGAGCCTTGCAGCAGTCCGACGCCCCCATCGCCCTCTTTGAAGTCTCGCGCCTGCTTGATAAATATCCATACCACACCTCGAGTGACTGTATCCTTCTTGAAATCCTCACCAACAATCATGTCTTTGAGATTCAGAGTCAGACTCTTTGGAGCAACATATTCAGCGAGTGCTGCGTCGATGGCAGATTGAACAAATGACGATATCAAGGGAACATCCATAAGGTTGAGACTGTGCTTCGATAACGGCACGCATGATAGATCCGCCTTTGGTTGACCAAGGAAGGTCAATGTGCAGATTTGGAAGAATGGGGGATCTGGGGTAAGCTGCAGACGCAGCCTCATAATGCCCATGATTCCACGAAGCTCCACCCATACCGGTATTGCTATGCCACCAGGTAGATAGAATTTGAGGTAAAGGTGTGCATTCTTGGCTTTAGTCGCGATTAACTTCCCGCTAGAACGAGCCCTATATGCGAAGGCCAGTTCCATATTTACAAAGTCGCCCTCTTCGGCTTCCATGCCAGCTCGTACAGCCTGTTCTTCTTGTTCTTGCTGCTTTTTCTGCAGATCGGTGGAGTTCTTGTTGTAATCTTGACCAGGCTCGTCCCCGGTACTTGCAGATTGGTCCTGCTCACCTCCACCAGGAGGAGCACTTCTATCGTTTTTGGCCTTGTCATCGGGTGTTTTGAGATTTCCGTGCTCATCAACTGACTGACTCGCTGCGCCAGTCGGTAGCCACTTGATGCCAAGTATCCTTAGAGCCTCAGTGCCCTGACCCATATCATCCACGCTAACCATTCTCACAATTTTTGGCAAAGAAGCTTGCATAACATCTTCCAATAGATCGCTAAGAGAAGTGAAAAGATCCGGATTGACCAAAGGCCACACCGAGGTCAATACACTGTTCAGCCATTGCACTGACTCGGGCAACTCGGCCTCGTCGTCAAGGCGTGACTTCTCGTCCTGTCGTAGAGCATCCCACGTTTCATCATTCCAGATCTCGTCAACTTTCTTATTCAGCCAACCACGAAGACCAAACACAGTTAGCCCTCCAACTACCACGGTGATGCACAGCATGGACACAGTTATGGTGAATCGAACTGCTCTGCTCTGAACGCCTGCTTGGATCGAGACTGTTATTAACAGTACCACAGAAGTCAAGATCACCATGGCCCCAAGACCAACGGTTAAAGCTAATTTGTATACATCAGCTAGTTCCTGCTCGACAACTTTGAAGTTCGGAGGAGGAAAGGTCTTCTGCAGGCCATGATAACTTTGTTGTGATTCTTGCTGCTCTGAGTTGAGCTGAGTCCGATCCTTGCTCGCACCGCTTAGTCCAGTAGCTGTCCGATGGTCTGAACCTGGTGCAGGCTCGTTATGAGGCATTGCATCAAGGTCCATCTCAGTCTGGTCACGTATTTGAATGGGTAGATGAGTTACCGGATCCGTGACTTCCCGAACTCCGCCTCTTTTGGTATTCTTCATGGCCTTCCGCTTTGCTTTAGGGTTGATAGCACTAGCAGCTTGCTCGGTTGGACTTTTCTCCTGCTTCTTCGAGTCTTTGTTGCCTGCATGACCTCCCCCAAAGCTATGGTTTTGCCCGCCATCTTCGGTACTCCTCGACGTGCTCTCATCTTCAACGTCGTTCCGCACAAGTCGCTGCTGATCGTTGTGGTTGGATACGGGGTAGGATTCGGCATGATTATCTTGATCCTCGCCTTTCAAGATAGTTTTCGCGGTATCATATGCTCGTCTGGGTTTCGACGCGTCTTCTTCGGCTTGAGCATCCTCTGGATCTCCATATCTCTCATCGAGCTCTTTGCGATGCTGTCGGTAACCTTGTATCGTGGGAATGGGGTGCTTTCCTCCATATCCATGGGCGTAGTGTCGCCTTGTGCTCTCCTCCTCGATTCCGTGCTCTGACATGATTGGAGCCTCAGTTCGAGATCACTACATTCTAGTTTGACATACAACAGAAACGGGAAGGGCAGAAGCCTCAACCGTTAACGAAAGGACATGCGACCTCCAACATACTCCATGCACTACCGGACTAACAGGAAACTTACCTGCTTTGTTCAGCATTATTGTTGGAGCCGAAGCAACTTTTACCCGTACATGAAGTCGGAGTGGCACCTGTACTCGTGGCGCAGACGTCACAGTATTGCAGAAATGAGCAAGGACGACAAGCTGGGAGAAGTGCCCCACCACGATTGGTTCACCGATCGTGTTTAGTGGGATTGCTCACGTCAATTCCGCAGTTTTAAGCTCATCGCTTCCTCATCTTGCATAAACCTGTTCCCAGTCGCCTCTGCACACTGGCAGGGGAGTTGAAAATAAACGGACTCTCATGTCCAAACAGTCTATGACATCTCAAGAACAAGTTGACTACTATACCATCCTCGGTTTACAACCACCTCGTCGACTCGATGACAGTTCCTATACAAATGAGGCCTTGAAGGCAGCCTACCGTCGTGCATTGTTGTCAAACCATCCAGACAAGGTTCCCCGACAACATATAGCCACTGACAATGCCCGTGTTACGTATAGCAACGGTCGCCCTACTGTCGACCAGATAGCCAAAGCATATGAAACACTGGCGAACCCGATCTCAAGAAAGGAATACCACGAGACCCTGCTCGAAAGGAAGCACGCGAATGTACTGGACAATACGGACCGTACGAAGGTCAATCCAGGTTTGGACACTTTCGATCTTGAAGAGTTGGAATATCATGATTCTTTGCGTGCGTGGGCGAAACCTTGCAGGTGTGGTGGTACATATCAGGTCAAAGAAAATCAGTTAGAGGGCGCTGGTTCTGATGGAGAGGTAATTGTTGGCTGTAATGGGTGCAGTTTATATATTAAAGTAGCCTTTGGTATACTAGATGAATAAGATGCTTCATCCAGCAAGTCAAATCATCGGAAAACTAGATATTGATTTGGTATAAGTCGCATAAATATATCGACGCGCATCTTGCCTGTTCGTTTAACTCACGGCGGAATAAATTTGTTTTTATTTCACATGTGTTCCCCAAGTACCCCACTACAACATAGATGCTGCAATTGTGTTCAGCCAGGTTAATACGTCTAGATACAGTGCACTCAAGTACTTTCATTCAAACCTGCTACAGAGTGTTCATTCTTGTATAAATATTGCCAATCTACACGGACTGCCCTCTGCTCACAGCCATTCAACGTATCCCTACTGCCACCGCTGGTGTTGCCACGAGGAACAATGTCGTCCAAGACTGTCCAAATCCAGTCGACGGCACAATTCTCGAGTCTCCTCTCATCGAGTGCTATTGTCGTCGCAGACTTCTATGCAGACTGGTGTGGGCCATGTCGACAGATAGCACCTATTTATGAACAGCTCTCCGAGCAACTGTCCCGACCCAACAAGATCACATTTACCAAGATCGACACAGATCAGCAGCAAGAACTCTCGCAATCGTACGGGGTAACGGCGATGCCCACATTCATGATATTTAAGAACGCGCGCAAGATTGAGAACATTCAAGGTGCTGATGCCCGGAGGCTGAGCGCAGCTATCAAGAAAGTGGCGGAAGAAGCAAACAAGATTGATTCGGGTGCGGACGATGCTGCATCTTCATCGGGAACCCATTGGTTGGGCGCCTCTCCGCCCCGAGGTTATGAGGACGTGACAAGTCAGGTGGATATGCTGGGACTAGATATGTTGAACTGGGAATCTTCCAAAGGTGGTGTAAGGACACTTTTCGCCACGAGTAAGCCAAAAGGTAGGCCGGTACGCTCCAGTGTGGCACAACGAACGCTGACAATATCATAAAAGACAACGAGAAGGACTATGTAGAAAGCGACACAGACGAACAGCTGATGCTATACATTCCCTTCCAAAGCACTCTCAAAGTTCACACTCTGCACATCACTTCGCAGCCGAAGGATACAGATGACGATGAGAATCCCTCTCGACCGAAAGTCCTCAAGATCTTCACGAACCGCCCACAAACACTCAGCTTCGACGATGCAGATAGCATGCAAGCAACACAAGATGTGACACTGGAAGAGAAGGACTGGGATCCCAAGACCAATACTGCTAAGGTTGAGCTTCGCTTTGTCAAGTTTCAGAACGTGACAAGTCTGGTAGTATTTGTGGTGGAAAGTGAGGGTGACAACGAGAAGGTTAGAATTGATCGAATCAGAATAATTGGCGAATCAGGGGAGAAGAGGGATGGCAAGATCGAGAAGATTGCACAAGACGATTAGGGAACATGCTAGATTCAAATTGAACATCAGATTCAGAGGTGTAGAGAAGCAGATGAGGCTAATGCCTCAACGAAAGTTGCAGACGTGCTGATGAGTGATATGCCGTTGACAAGTTGAGACTTCACTCATTCCACGAACTGTAGCAGTTCGCAGACAAGCACATAAAGTGTGTACCACAAGAACATGGAGCGACCACACATGCAGTATCCAGCTCACCTTCACCCCATCGAGTACCTACACCCATACTCTCACAGAAATCAAAGAACCCATCTCTCGATCTCGCTCTCATACACCTTTTCCAGCCCTCAAAAAACCCCCAGCACCCTCAGAAAAAACACCCACAAAACAAGAAACAAATCCCATCCATACCTAAACAAAAATATGTCCGACCCCAAGCACAAACAGGCTCAGAAAAACACTTGGTGTAGCCACGAAGTCAAAAAACCCTTGTAAGATTTCTCCGCTACCAAAACACACCAAGGAGATCGATTGCAATTGAAATCTCAATCTGTGCTACCATTGACACTTGATTCTCGTCATTGAAATATTGATCGGTCAAGCAACACAGGGGTAATAAAAATAGTAGCGCCGCACGAAAAGAAAGGAAAAAACATCGCGTGGTGATGGGCTGAGTTGAAGAAATAGTATGATTTGCGTTGCCAAGACTGCGTGTCACGTGGAGAGGAGAAATTTCGTTTACTGCTGTGCGCTGCCGGCACGAGGAATTTCTACTGGTGCTTGAGCGACGACTTTGAATGCTTCTTTTGTTGCTTTTATGTTATGGCCGGTGATGAACGATGCGTTTATGCATTGTATTTTAAAAGATAGGAAGAGAATGATCTCTGAACTATTGTTTGGAGACTTGATCTGATATTGACTTGATTCTGAGGCCATGTGAAATCGATAAACTTGATCATTTGTTCTTTTTAAAGGGTTTTTTTGGGGTGATAATATGTGGTCAAGATGAATGGTGCCGGTCAGGTCAGCGAGGCCATCTGAGGGCTTGGAATAGGTGCATACAGTGAATGTAAGTAGATGGTGGAAGGCAGGAATACGACTAGTCGATCAAGATGTACATGAGATGGGTCGGACGTCGTTTGGGTATCATACTGCAGTTTTGAATTTGATGGCCTGACAGATTATGTTCGATGCTGATTTCCCCTGGTCTCAAACGAGTACGATGACCGTGTCTAAGACTACCTACCACTGACTTCGCGAACCACGACAATCTTGCCTGTGACTTGCTAACTTCTGAACGACGACCGAACACCGCAGATAGCTGCCTGAGACTGTGGATTTCGAAAGCTATAAAATTCCTTGACTGCGGATAAGCTGTTGCTCTGACACACAGCTGACTTTTCCACGGCACACCAAGAGCTACTATTTATCTCAGGTTCTGAGTAGAAATGGTTGGTCTGAGCGGGCGATATTGCAGTAGGCAGCAGTGTCATTTTCGCATAAACTCGACGTCTACAGATCTTGTTGAGATACAGCCTTTGAGGTTAGAAGAAGTTGTTCTAGGTGCGAGACGTTTGGAAAGGATCTACATCATATCATGAGAATGCCATGGCGTTTTGAAACAGCCTTGCGAGACCTCTGTACATCGTGTGAACCACTGAGGCTTCGCATTCGATACAGTACGTCAACTATCATGATCGAGTCGAGAATTAAATGGAGCAATCCAGAAGGGACCTTGGATGGACTGATTGCTGTACAGGTAAGAATTTTATATCGTGATTATGACAGGTTGCAGTCTTCGTGTGCTTGAGCTATCGTCATTGAGGCTGCGTCTGCTCGTCAGCGAAGTCCAAAGCAATCTGAAATCTCATCATAACTAGCTAACATCTAACTTATTGGAATGCTTTCTAGATGCCACCACGATCTACGCCCGTACTACAAACTAGACGTGAGATGCTCTCGCATCACTTTGAGTCCTTGGCATGGTAAGATAGTCAACTACCGCTCCGAAGCGAAAAATGTTTACGCGATATCTCCCACAGACCCGGTGGGAAGGTCTCGATGGAATAAGAGTCGTTTTTATTCCAAATGCTTTGGCAAGGATATCGACGCCAGTGCTGACCATTTGACTCAAGCTGAGTCTGCCGACAAACCGAGCTTCGATATCTGGCCATCTCAACGGTGCTCGTACTCAACGCAAAGACTAGACGGCACAGTCCCGACCTAACACGATGGGCTTCTTAGCGATCATGCAAGGACCCTCATCCGTCAGATTGGCGTTGATATCGGAACGCCACAGAGTACCATTCGGGGGGGCTAACTTCACTTGAGAACTGTAGACTACCTCTAGACCCTCGAGCACATCGTACTACACCACGAACGATATGTTTCTTCAACCTGTGTTACAGTCTTTCTGCCGAATGAGGAAGCCCAGCTATTCCAGCAGCAGCTACGCCAAATCGTAGTCGAAGCGGGTTGTATCAGATCTGCAGTGCTACGGTAGATTCACCTTGCAAAATGACAAGAAGTGTCTTGCCGACGATATAGTTGGGCATTGGTGTGGATATTCCCCTCATATTCGGCTCAATGCTCGAGCTCTAAGAAAACGTGAAGTCCAATAGTTGATCAAAGCAGTCTAGACCATACTCGTATGGGACGATTCAAAGCATGAAGGAATTCCGATCTAACCGTGCGAGGAAGTTTTTGACATGAGATGTGTTTCCGCGGTGCAATTCGCTGCTGACGACACGTCCACCACCGAGAACCTTTGGTGGGAAGAACAGCCACCAACATGTGCTGAGGATCGAGACAGACTGGTAGTGCAACGACGACCCAGCAAAAGTCGGAACATGACAGCCATGCACTTGTCAGCTATTCCCCGGACACTAGCTGCGACGGAGAGGATGACCAAGTGGAGAAGCAATTTCGTTACCAGCACCGCCATCAGCTATTTTGTGTACCGAGCTGAGGAGCGAGCCATTCTCGGCGGCGAGGAAGGTTCTGTCGAAGGATGGATATGAACTACACGACGCGACGAGGATAAACATTTTATGTATGTCAATAACAACATCGGGTTAAAATGGAATCGAGAACAGTTTCGAGCTCGGTAGATGGACTGTAAGTCTCGAATTTGGGCACGTCAGCAAAAATTGTGAAACACAAGCTGCATTGGTGTGCCTCAGACGCGTTGGGGTGGGTAGTGGCAAAATTTTGTACCTGCATTTCCAGTGTTGAGCTGCTGCAAGCTGAAGATCCGCGGCCTCTTGAGTCAAGCACTAGGGTTTTTATGGACGCCGCTTCGTGCTTTACTGCAGGCACAAGGCTTGGAGTTCCGGAGGAATTTGGCCCTGCACTCGCGTCGTTATCAGTTTCTCGAAGAGGCCATAGCACTGATCTAATGAGAGTTAACGGTTTGTCTTGAGACCGGCCCAGCACGGCGTCGCAGCTAATGGGCGGGATGTGAGATATCCACCAGCCGATGGCGCCGCTTCGTTCCAGTGATTGACCGACGTCTCCATATGTACCCTGGACACCGTGACTAAAGTTAGCCCTTCCAAGCAAGATTCCACGATTATGTACACCTGCTAAAGTCGTTCAGAAGCAATTTGCCAACACTTCGTTATTGGTTTCTTTTCTTTGTCTTATTTCGTTATTCTGCATGGCAGTGCCGTCACAAAACGTGTACATCTGCACACTGAGGTCATTGACACAAATGAGTAAGTGTCAATCCCAAAGTCCAAGATGGTGGCGTAACATTCGGAGCGAGATCTTATCGTCGATAGCAGCTTTTCTTTTTTATCGATAATGCTGACATCCACTGGACTAGCTCGTGAAGGACGGCTTGAGGGAACACGAATACTGAATAGCTGGCGTTGAAAAACTTCTCAGGGACGACAAGTTGGCTGACACGAACGTGGAATAGTTTTGAAACAAACCGTGACAAGTAAGATACTGTAGGCGGGGAAGCATGTGCTTTGACAGTTTGGGAATGTGAATGTGAAGGTCGACGAATTCGTGTAGAGCACCCTATTACGGTACAGGTAGAGTGCGCAGGCGAAGCAGACCCATGCCTGACGTGGAAGGATGATGCCACTGATGTGCATGCTCCCAGGATCCGGGTCCTGGTTGGCTACCAAGTTTCTCACCCATTTTTATTCTGCCGGACGTGCATAACTCGTGAGACAAGCGAAACAAGCACAACGTGGTTATTCCGCCTGCTCATGAGACTAGGAAGTTGCTTGAAGCCCTGGAATGCTTGCATCAACCAGGAAAATACCAGGAAAAGTTGACTCGTTAATCGCTAAGGTCTTGGTGGATGAAGTATACCTTGTGCATATGAAATCTGAATATTGATGCTTCGAACGGGCTATTCGTGAGGACATCAACCACTCATATTAGAAAGCGCTGAGTACAAATCCTGTGAATTCAAAATAATTGTTACAATGCACGAGTGAGAGAACGTTCTTCATATGATTATCACCACTAGTACAACTGATCACAAGCAATACACCTGGGCGCTTTGCATGCGGGTAATGTGATTGGACCATACCAGTAACTTTGGATAGCGAATCGCTGCTCATGGGCGGCATCAGCAATGGCTGACAACTTTAATGTCAGCTGTACAGCTGATTCGAGTGTATTGCATCAAACAGGTCTTGTTCCTGTCAGATATACTCAGATGGCGAAGGAATCAATGCTATCATTCGTGCACTTGACCAGGACACAGGTGACATGTCTACCCACCAATCCAACTAACCACCTTATTTGAGCATCCGTAGACGCGACTTCTTTGGTCAGGTATCTGGTGTGTGCTACATGACTAGATCACCAACGAATGTTCGAGGGTATCAACGCAACCTCTTATTGCTTACCGCTCGAATCCAATAGTCGATTCTGTAAGCGACTCGAGATGAATGCTATGTCCTAGCCATCGGCGCCAACCATGAGCAAAGTCTCGCCAAGCACGATTGCCGTTCTCGTGAGGGTGTGCAAAGAAATTTGACCCTCAAGATATGCCATCATGGCGGCGATGATCGCAACATTCGTTTCAGTCTGAGATATGGAGAGCAACGACAAGATCGACAGCGATGATGAAAACTCTGAAAACGTGTGTCTACCATTTTCCTGTTCCTCGAAGGGCAGGATGACATGAGGATGACTAGGATAGCCGGCTTTTACACATCACACCAACACTGAATGCAGGAACAGGATAGGTTCAATCGTATTTGAAGGGTTACCACGTCCAACACCCCAACAGTGTCCTGCAGCATGAGGAGCCAAATCCTAGCGTGTGATAGCATCTGCAGTGGAGGAAGCGGCTGCAGGTGGTGGTGAGACTGGCGGTTCCACTGGGACTAAAAGCTGCATGGGTCCGACGATGGGACCTGAAAGTCGACTCCACGCCGCGACGCTCTCGGTCCATCCGCCTCTGCGCCCAGCTGGCTTTACTCTTTTTGTGACGGTGGACTTTCGGCATCGATGGGCTGGGACCGTCTGTGAGCATCAAATCGATCAGTTCTTATCCTGCTCCTCCACCTCAACTTATCCTTCCCTTGTCTTTCATATCAAGATATTCACTCTCTCCCCGCGATCGTCAGTCTTTCATTTTTGGTTTCTACATCTTGTTTCACAAGGCCTTCCCGGATATTGTTCATCTGTGTATCACTACCAGCTTGAACAACTCCAGTCTTTCTTTTTGCCTTTTGATTCAATTGTACCAATACCAACCTCCCACATCAGTATCGACAGAAACTTTCCTTGAAGCAACAGCATCTACTTTAGTATCATCAGATACTTGTATACCACCACACAAACCATCACAGAGTCAACTCCTAGAGACCTCGATATCAAACAGTTTTCTTTGTTCTATATTGTACCTGAATTACGCTATCTCTACCAGAGCAAAAGCAACGATATCAAGAGTATATTGAGGCCGAAGTTCGAAGCACAATGGAATACCAGTATCAGACCCAGATGGCTCATTCGCCAATGCAGTTCTACCAGTACAGACCCGAGTCTGACAATCGACACAACGCAGTGTTCACACCTCTGCCAGCAGAGCAACCAGTGTACCACCAACAAATGATGGCTTACCCACCAGCACACTACACAGCACCTCAATACTGGCAGCCACCGCAGATGCACCGAGGTCACTTCACACCACAGAGGGTATTGACACCAAATGGTTCTCCACCATTGACCCTCTCAGTGCCAGCACACAAGTTGATGTTGGATTACCCGGGGCACATGGACCAAATTCGATACTTCAATTCTCCTTCTCCACCTACTCCATGCCTTTCTGTTTGCCCTAGCACTGCCAGCAGCCCGCCTGCAAGCGTTCAGTCAACACCAACTCACGGTCACTACGGTTACTTCAACATCCCCACCGAACATTTCAAGGAAGACCTGCAGGTTCAGAGCTTCGCCTTGCAAGATACTTGGGAGGAGCCAACGCGTAAGTAATAGTTAAATCCAGTGGATTATGTGGTGGGACAAACATGACTGACACTATTTACAGAAGTGCACATCTTCCCCAGCCCAGCCGATGCCAAGCTTTTGTCCAGCTGCACTTCTCCTGCGCTTTCTCCTGCATCCCCAGATTCTCAAGTTTCGTCTGCACCGGTTGCAGAGTTCGTTAACCTTCGAGATCTGACTTCTGGTTCGTTTTCTCCTGCTGCAGTCGTTGCAAGCACCACAATCTGTCCACCTCTACCAACTCTTTCTACCGAAGACGAAGAGCACAAACTCGCTTTTGGTGGTGTCACTACTCCTGCTGCTGAGATTGAAATCGCATCTTCATTCACTGTTGAGAACCCATCCTTCGAGTCCTCCTTCTGCTCAGAATTCGACTCCGAGGACGAATTTGGCTTTGTGAACTTTGGTGAAGGCGAAGCAGAATACACTGGCGGTAAAAGAATCAAGCTCTCGGTTCAAGAGGAAGAGTTTGATCTCGATAGCTTTGGCAGCTTCGACGAGGACGATTGTGCCCACGTTGGCCTTCCTTCACCACCTTCATCTCTCTTCGATGACGCGTGCTGCCACAAGTCTCACACCAAGACCATGTCTCAAGATAGCCTCGACTTCACTTCTCACCATGATGCACATGTCACAAGTCACAGCGAAGGTCAACAAGCTTCAGGTGACGTTACCACTCAGAGCAGCCAGACCAACGCAAACGCCAATGAGGCATCTCCCGCCCAGGAAGGCTCTAACTCATCTTCTGGTCCTACCAACCGACGTGGCCGCAAACAATCCTTGACAGAAGACCCATCCAAGACATTCGTCTGCACCCTCTGCTCTCGTCGCTTCCGACGACAAGAACACCTGAAACGTCATTACCGATCACTCCACACCCAAGACAAACCATTCGAGTGCAATGAATGTGGAAAGAAGTTTTCTCGAAGTGACAACCTCGCACAACACGCCCGTACACATGGCATGGGAGCTATTGTTATGGGTGTTCTTGAGAATGGTGAACTTCGACCTAGCATGCCATATGATGAAGAAATGGGCCATATCTTGTTCAATGCTGCCCAACGAGCTGCCGATGCATCTTCCAGCAGTGGTAACTCTTCTGACTCTTCATCAGAAAGCAAGCGAGGAATGAAGAAGCGCAAGCGAGACGAGTCTGTGTAAATCCCCTTCCTACCCTTCTACATACAGACCTCACGACCTACGCAACCACGACGACACGAATTACATGTGAAACAAGAATCTTCCTAGAAGAGGGGGACCAAAAAGCTACACCACCAGGAGAAAGAAATGGCCATCGGAATAAACGTCAAGTTGTGAATACACCTACTATGTATATTAAACCTCGAACATTCATTCTGTGTGCTTGGCTCGCTGTATTGTGCCCTTGATTGGGATATGAGCAGTGGCTGGACATGCAAAAACCTTTCATTTTATTCACAACGTTCAATTTGATGCATGAGAAAGTCAAGTCCAGATGGGCCATCGACTTGAGATGGATGGAAATGGCTGGACGACTGAATAGATCAAGACTATCATGCTTGCAACAGACAAGACAATTGAGCAATCTCGGAGGACAATCATGAAGCTTCATTGCTACCATCAACTGAAAAGTGGGATGAAGATGTGTATCAACCAATAGTGTAACATTAGAACTTTACAGCGAACTGTGTATTAGATACTTCCTAGTGCTTCAAATTCATTACAAAACATTTGACACTGCATCTTCCTACTACGCCGAACTCATATTCACGTACATGTCATCGACAAAGAACTGCTATGTCTTGCCTTGGCGTACACTTACTGTAGGTTTTCGATGACATGCTCAGGGGTATGGTGGCTTCGACAAGCATTTCAGATACTCCCCATGTCTCGAGTTTTACCTCGCTTTGCATACTTGTGCACTGTCAGCTCAAGTCACGATTGATGTGCTTACATCCCAGCTTGGGCTGTGTGCCACCTCAGATGCATGTGCCTTCCATTTTTATGTTTTCCAGGCATCTCTTCATACAGAAATTGGAACTACCTTTGAGGGTACCGCCCCCATGGCCAGCACCAACCAGTTCTTCTATAATAGTTCGTACAGATTTAGTCAAATGCAAAGGCCATGATCACAGGCTCGTGGACTATCATAGTAGTCGACCATACGTACGGTATGGTGGTACAAAAGAAAAGGCTATGCCAAAATCACTCCACATATTAGATTACTCCTGTGCATATTACGATCCTTGTGGTACGGTACATATGGTGAACTCCGAGGAGCTGAGCTAAGGTCGGTCTTGGCCGTTGATGTTCAGCCCACTCTGACATGCAGGCCAGGTCGTGGTGCGACACTCTAATGCAGGTACGAAGCCCAAAGTAAGACGATTTCGCCATGAGTACCGATTGGATATTCGATCAATGCCAGATTGGGTCTTCAGAGGACTGCGCAGTAATGTTTTTTCTTTCTCGTGGCAGGTTAGCCTCGGGCACAAGAGGCTGGATTCGGACGTCACACAGCACAGGCAACAAAAAAGGAAAGACAAGCATTACTGCAGACGTACCAGACAAGTGTGCATAGTACGGTGGCTGGATAGACGAGAACACCAGTCAACCATACATCGATGCATGCTTTTCGAGTGTTCCGAAAGCCCCTCCATGCCTGACCATCAATCCCTATGACCAGGATGGCGATATCATTTCACGATGGGTGCAGCTTGCAGCTGTCACCGATGACTTGAAGCACCGGCCACAGGCCGGCCATCTCTCTGCCTATCAGAGCTATACCAACCACCGATTGAATATATGAGGAAAGTGCTTGGGTTCACTTCATACTTTTGCTTCATCGCTGCGAATTCTGGAGCGACACCTGCGCATACTACATATCCCAAGCCAAAACGGACGTTGCAGACCAGCCGTCTGACCTGACAAACCTTCATCTGTGTCTGCAAGACTTCGCAGGGAACATGCCCAGTCATGTGTCAATGACACCACACAGACGACGTTTTGATCCAACGGCAAAAGCAGTCAACTTGAGTAATCTCTCATGCCACCCGGCGTCGAGTGTTGTGCTGCATGCATGCATGCATGCTGTCGGTGAGGTCACCGCTGAAAGTAATCCAGCACCGAACCACAGTTCATACCAGCACAAGTGTGGGCAATGCTATCACTCTTGCCATGTTTCTTCACCGATCCACATTTCTTCCTGGTTTTGAGCTAATCCTATCTTGGCATACACATGCCGTGGTGCCGACTGTCGAAAAATGTACTGTAGTCAGCTTCACGCTACACCACTCGCTAACACAGAAGCCAAACGCCTTTCCCCCTGTCTCGTGCATCTTTTTACTAAAGTATACTAAGCTTCCTTCCTTCCACCAAAGATCCACTATACGAGGAAAAATCTTGAGCCTGGATCAAGCGTTCCGGTGAGAAACTTCAGAAGGACGTGCAGAATGCAATCTCCTCTGCATGAGGTTGTCTCATTCACAAGGCTTATCACAGAAGGACAGGACGCGCTATCAATTCTCCGAATGGTGGCTTCTTGCCGTTCGACGTTTCGTTGGCAAGTGAGGTCAGACGTGTCGAGGTAAGCCATAGTGTGATGAGAACGCCAGGTGGCTGTCTATTTACAGGACTCTCGGCATTTACGGTATTGCCATCTCATTGTTCAATGACAAGCTGGTCAGTGCTGCCGGAAAGTCAACGAATATTGTCTGTGCAGGTTATGGAGAGCTGTTAGACCGTCAGAGCCGAAAGAAAAGACTTGTCCACGAACTCATGTTCGGCCAATATGTCATCGGGAGCTTCCTGCTGCTTGTTACATGCAAGAAATCCTCTCATCCTCAGTTCCGTCTGCTGACCAAGCTTACTGGAAAGCTCGATCGTTGCAAATGCTGTCTCGGTGTCGTTACAGCTTTACCAGGCGTGCCCTAGATGCAAGAACAACTTCTGCACTCAACGTTGCAGTCAACGTGAACGTTCACCCAAACCCTCCAGTGCATAATCCTTATCATATGCTCCTCGCATTGACCCGCAGCAAGACCACGGCTGTCACTTCCGACATGCACACTTGTTCTCCTTCACCAAGCAAGCTTGTCCAAACATGCTGACAAGGAACCACAGTTGAATTCCTGACCAGCCCATCCTGACTTAACCTCCCCGCCCGCGCAGAACTAACATGAACAAAACTCTGCGCCGTAACAATCTCAACACCCGTGAATGCTTCTGCACGCTCATCCATGCCATCGAAGATCAAAGCCTTGACATCCTCAACGCTCCCAGGATACCTAGCACCATCGCTCACCATCCTATCATCTTGCTCTTGTACTTGTATAGCCAAAGTTACGAAACAAGCATACTCCCTCGTGCCCTTCACAGTGCTGTCCATCCCCATCGCTGCGTCTCTATCCTCATCCCCGTCCCCGTTTCCAGCCATGCTCGGCTCAACACTAAGCACATCCGCAACCCCCCACTCCCCAAACCTCTTCCTCCGCCTCGTGACCGTGCACTGTCCCGATCTAACAGCCGATACCAACCCCGCGAGCCCGGTACTCCACCACTCGACCTCGGCGTTTCGTGGGAGTGCGCATACTTCCACTGCTATAAGAGGCGGCGCGACAACGTGACTGTTCGCCGTGGTGCGTAGACTCGAGGTGCTGAATACGGCGTTGTTGGGAAGGGTGTGCAGGTGCTGGCCTACTGTTATTCTTTGAGCAGCCATGCCGTGCCGATTGCGTTGTAAATCCCAAACGTCGAGGACTTCGTCCTCATCTTCGTCCCTATCTTCATCGTGCTCGTCGTGCTGATCATGCCGATGTCGGCCCTGTTCGTCGACACCATGTGCCAACTGCCACGCCCTCGCAGCTATCATGACACGCTCCCTATCCACACTCCTACACCCATCCGCATTCCCGTGCTCGTTCTCGCTTTTGTTGTCATGCTCAGCAGAACGCGGTCCAGGACCAGAACCAGTCGTAGAAGCGAGGTACGCAACCCCCGCCCCACCCCAACAATCCACCCCCCTCTCCTGCCCAACACGCCACAAATGCTGCAGTGCCAGCACCACTTGCTCCGAAAACGGGGCCGTAGAGAGCGTCATACTAGAGGGTTGCAGGGGGATTTGTCCCGCGCAGTGAATTATATCGATTTTACGCGTTGGAGAGTCTTGCTGTTGTTGGTCTGTCGTAGTATCGGCAGTGGAAGGGGAAGGAGGGAAGAGGGGTGTGTCAATAGCTTGCGAGTACGGACCTATATTTGCCGGGGCCCAGGAGCTGTGGGATTGGACGTGTAGGCCTTTTCGCATTGTATTACCAGAAGAGTTGTTGGATGGAAGAGATATAGTTAGAGACAGACTGACTTCCATACCTGTCGGCAGTATCGCAGCGAGCGTGACGCGTGAAGGAGGGAGCGGGAGGCCTGGTGGCCAGAGGTGTGTAGCGTAGATTTCGTTACAGGGGGTGAAGTGTTGCATTGAGTTGTTGAGCAGGAGGGTTGTGTGAGTTGTGTTTGTGAGGGAGAGGATACTGGGGGGAAGGTTGTGGGATTGAATGATTGTGGTTAGGAGGGTGGGGAGGGTTGTTGTTAGGATGTGGAGGAGTTGGGTCTGTGCTGTTGTTTGTTGGGGGGTTGAAGAGGAGGTGGTGAGGTTTGTGATGTGGAGTGTTGAGGGGGTGAGGATGTATGATGTTGTTAATGGTAGAGGTGGTATGTTGGTCTGTTGGTGGGTCGTGGAGTGGTCTGTGGATGTGGATGTGCTGCTTGGCGATGAGAGGATTTCGTTCAGGACTGTTTGGAAACGGGCGTCTAGTAATGCTGGTATTGCGATGGTTGTGGTTGTGGTTGAGTCATTAGCTTGCTTCTCGACGACAGTTGCATTCCCGAACTTGGCATATATCGTCCCTCCCTCAGCGTCATACGTATCTACCATTTCAAGCTGAATGCGCTTCTTCCACAGCGGAGCCGGTCCATCGAGTGCCAACGTCTCGTACTCGCCTCCTTCACCGAGTACTGCTCCTCGTAATGCCGCTTCTTGGCCCTCCTCTGTGAAGAATTGCGCTAGACCAGTCACTAGACGTGCCCTGGTTGCTTGGTCCGCGACATTAGCGAAAAGGAGGTTCTCTTTGATTCCGCCTGAGGCGATTTTGATAATCCGGGCGTCGCATCCTGCAGTCGCCATGTCGTCGAGTAGACTTGTTAGAGAGTCTGGACGGGATGGCGGTGGTGGGAGGAACGGATACTGCCAGAGATATGCTAGGGGTGTTAGGTTGAGACGTGTTGCTACGGACTCGACACGTGTGCGTTGATACGTGCTTAGGATTGCGCCGGCGGCGATAGCGTTGGCTTCGAGATGTTGGATGAGGACGTCGCGGATGAGGAGGCACATGTCTTCTGTTTCGTCGCTTTGTCGTGGCGCGTCGTTGTCATGGTGCTGTGATAGGGGATTGTTGTTGTTGATGCTACTTGTGTCGTAATCCCGCCCTGATTGGGTTGCTGATCCTGATATGACTCGTCTATACAATGGGATGTTCAAGGCCTCGGCATATAGCGGGATGAGACTGTGGCCGACGGTTTGGTACATGAAGGAGTTGAGGTCTGTGGTTTCTGATTCAACATCCGGAACTCCATCTTGGTGAGGGAGCGGTGGGTAGAGGTTGGCTAAGGCGACTATCTCGTGCCCGTTCTGGAGGCAGTGAACAAGGTTGTATAGCGAGTCTTTGCCGCCAGATATAAGGCCGATCACTTTGAGGGACATGGTGTCTTTGAGATTCCGGTTTGTTGTTCGCGTATTCTTCGACACGTCTTGCTGGGGACGTGCAGAATGTGAGTTTTCCTCTCATTACGAATCGCGCTTACCTTTGTATTGTGCTGAATTGGTATCTGGCACAAGTATTTTCGCTGCTTAGATTTGAAGCGAGTTGGCTGGACGGATTGACATAGCATTACTCTCCAACGGAGTTATTAATTAGACATCATTGATTAACGACTATCCGACAAATCTTACTAAAGCGTTGTTCCAGTAAATGATAAATTACAACGTACTTGAATGCAGTTGCCATGACGTGCCTGTAGTGCCTTTCTTCGCAAGTTCACTGTAATACTGCCATAGTCAGCCGCAGCTGTATCTTTCTAGTCAGTGCTGATCAAGTCTCAGGCTGCTATGCCCCATGTGCAGTGCGTAGAATGTGGTGTTTGTCCTGTGCTTCAAAGATCTTGGCATTCGTATATTCCACACCTCCGCAACAGAAGGATGGACGACTCAGACCAGTGATCTGCAACACTCCTAGTTACCGTTCAGAGCGCCAGCATAAAGAAAGCAATCCCTTTGCTTGGCGACACGCGCATGAAGAGCATATTCGGAAAGGTTCAAGGAGTGAGAAAGACCTCACAAATACTGGTATTGACTCAGCTTTACGGAGTGTAGCAGGTCATCCTTTGTGTCCGCATTCAAGTTCGAGCATTACCTGGATAGAGTGAACATGGACCATACATGCATCGTCACAACCCTAACGATGTTGGATCGATCGAGATAACAAAGGAGATAGATGTAGGCAGAAAGTGGATCAGTCGCGAATCTTGAGGCAAATTGTCTGACTTTATACTAAGAGCTACAGTACAGAGCCAGGAATAAGTATTCATGTCTCGAAACGAATGCGGTTCGTCAGTCTTCCAACACCACCAACACTAACATCAACGACATCGCCATCCTGCAAAAACCGAGGCGGTGACATGAACAGGCCTACACCCCCAGGTGTCCCCGTCATAATCAGCGATCCCTTCTGCAACGTCTGTCCCTGACTACAAAACGCAATCAACTTCTTGACACCGAAGCAAAGGTCTGAAGTATTAGACGACTGTCGTACTTCGCTATTGACCCGGACCTCCAAATTTTGCTTGTCGGCTTCGCCTAGAAGTGCAGCTGACACTAAGCAAGGACCGAGCGGAGCGTACTTGTCGAAGGATTTGCTGAAAGTCCATTGGGGCACGGGACCTGCTTTGTCCTTGTCGCGCTGCCAGTCTCGAGCAGAAATGTCGTTTCCGACCGTGTAAGCTGCGACGAAAGATAGGGCGTCATCTTCATGTACGTCCTTGGCGTCTTTGCTGATTAAAACTACTAGTTCGCCCTCATAATCTACCTGTGCTTGCGCGGCCACGGGGATCGGGATGTCTTCGTCGTGGTCTGCAACACTTGGGGCTGGCTTGGTGAAGACCGTCGGACAAGTTGGTAGTGGTCTCCTGGTCTCGCGTACTAGAAATCGTCAGCGACTTGTTTCGAGGTGGGGAGTTTTCAACGGTGTGTGTACGTACTGTGTGTCTTGTAATTCAAACCTATGCAGCGGATAATAGGAACTTCTTCGACAGAGAGAGGTCCAAGCAGTCGCTGTACTTTCTCAACTTGATCTGTTGGCTGAGCTCCCAGGGCAGACGAGCCGTTGAAGACACGAACTTCGAGTCTACCATTCTTCGCAAGCTCAGCAACGTCGTCTGCATTACTTGCTTCGATGATAGGTTCTCCGTATTTGGTCACTCCATCGGCATTGATGTATCGTACAAGTCGTGACCACGCCACCATGATGAAAAGCACATAGCAGAGCCTTGTTTTCCCACCTATCCAGCGACTACTCGGGGTACTTCTAATGCCTCGAATCTACAGGGGTTTCCTCGGCATCTAAGTTACTCAGGCCGCTGCTGGCTCCGAAGCGTAGGTGTTTTGAGTTTACCACCTTACCCGCAGAAGCCACTTCGCCTACTGTCAGTGTGCAGACTTGTTCCGGTGGCATTTTGTCAACCCCGAATTGTGGAGATTCTTGGGGGCGACATGAGGCAGATCTGGAGTGATGGCTTGTTCTGCTGAGATTCCTCAGAGAATGGCAGTCGTTTCTGTCTGCAATTGCTGATACTAAGTATTTAGCCAGCGAGAGAGGGGGATCGTCGTGTCAACACTTTTCTTTGACCTGCAACATGGTTGTGCTTCATCAACAAGGTCAAGCTATGCTTGGTGTTCCTACGATTCTGACGTTGACTCTTGCCGTTATATTGCTAGGATGGGTAAGTATATACCCTGCAGACCGAATGATTGTTACTAAGCGCAAAGATAGCTCATCTACTGCTTTTTCCTGTCGCCTGTGAGCAGAATCCCTGGTCCTTGGTATTGTCGAGTATCCCGTATTCCCCTGCTCTGGGCAACATACAAGGTCAGAAGGACAGCATGGGTGGTCGACATCATGGAGCAATATCCAGAGAGCAATACTGTTGTCATTGCTCCTGACCAGGTACATACCACTGACGAAACGGCGATTAAGATTATCTATGATCGCTCGGCCATTAAGTCGCAGTTCTATGCTCGTATGGGTTCTTGGAAGGGCGTGAAATCGACTCTCGGCTTCCTGGATTATCCCAGCGCCGCCCCAACACGCAACAATCTCATCAAGTGCTTTCAGAATCAGAATCTGGCAACACTTGCTGACAGTATTCAAAGTCATGTTCTTGAACTGACCGACTATCTGAAGAGGACTGCTCATAAAGGGGAGGCTGTAGACGGGGTAGTATGCTTTCGTCTGCTGGCACTCGATGTTGTGACTGACGTTCTTTGGGGCGAAGAGTCAACACTACTCTCCCAGATTGATGGTACGCCACCCGACTTTCTCAACCGGTTTCGCGCCTTCAGCCAATGGAATGCTCTCAAGGCATCGGTCCCCGGAGCTGATACGTTCGTTCGTCTATTCGGACCACCAAAGTACACTAAGCTCCGGCACGATTGCGATCTGTTGGATGAGACAGCGAAGCAAGCTCTCGCCAGGTGGCAGGAGAAAGGAGAAACAAAGCACAGCAGGGATGTCTTGTCAATGATGAAAAGCATGGATTCAGAAGAAGATCCTCGAAAACGCTTGCCAAATAGTCATATTCCTGCGTACATGGTAGAGATGTTAGCTGCGGGCTCATCGACCACTTCGCATACTGTTGCTTTTGCGTGCTTCCTTCTCGCCAGACATAAAGACCAACAGAAGCAACTACACGATGAGCTGAGAAAGACGTTTCCGGACGCCAACGATATCGAACCTACAAAAACAGTAGATCTGCCGTACTTGGAGGGTGTTATCAAGGAAACAATGCGGCTATATCCTATGATACCAGGCCCGCTCGAACGACACCTTGGAAAGCCAATCGAAGTGAATGGATATGCATTAGGCCCAGGAGTAGTCGCTTCCACAGCAGCCTATACTCAAGGTAGACTCACCCATGTCTTTCCAGGTCCGGAACTGTGGAGGCCTGAAAGGTGGATTGAGGCAAGTGCAAATCAGCGAGAACGGATGGAGCTCAATTGGATTCCATTTGGAACTGGCTCGCGTTCATGTCCAGGGAGTAATCTCGCAATGACCGAGCTGAAGTACATGATGGGCACTATTTTCAGGCTGTTTCGATCGACTGTCCCATTAGGACACGAAAACGAGACTCTGGAGCTTGCTGATATTTTCGCGGCCGGATCCAGGTCTGGGCATGTATGGCTGCAATTCGAGGCTGCTACGTCTTAAAATTGGTTGTGAGACTTCTTCATTATTTCGCATGGTCCCGTGGTGGCTCAATGTTTGTTGGCTCTGTGGTGGGAATGTATAGCTTTTTCGTACACAGAAGTCTTCAACAAACCACCAATAACTATTCCTTTGAGCTCAAAATGAAAGGTGTTCGCCATTCAGATGGAATGAGAGGAATTGTGTGATAGCAACTAGAGCCTTGTATCTGCCTTGCGTAGGCCTGCCAGCGCTACTGCAAATGAGGAGCGGCTAGCCCAAGCGGGATTGATATCGTGAAGCACCTTTTCAAATTCAGGCATTCGTGGCAATTCAGTAGTGAGTAGTGTTTCACGTGGCCGCACGTTGCCTTGTATCGAAGAGGTGTGCCGTGCCTGTATGGTGTTTAGATCAGGCTGCGTGTATGTCCAGACAAGTGCCGCACTGTGGTATAGACCCGTCATCGTCAGAAAGTTGACACTTGCTCTAGTATCTGGGGGCTTTTCAGTCTCAGATTCAAGTAGTTGAAAGATGCTGACTGCGTGCTTCAGAGCGGCAAATGCCTCGCTCGAATGTATCCATTCTCCAACGCGTTTAGTTACGCTATCAAGCTTACTTCGTGGGGTGGCCAATTGATTATGACAGACTTGATGGATCAGTGTCAGTGGACAATTCAGTTGGAGGAAAGCAAGGTGAAACATGAGTAGACAACTCAGGAGGCTGCTTCTGTCAGCCTGGCTCATACCTTGACGTGGGTATTGCATGCGCGTGATGTCAAGAACTGCGGTGCGCACCTTCCTTAGGGTGGAAACAACGATCCGTAAATCAGCTCTGATGGAATTCATCCTGCGGGACCCCCACACAAGGTGTGCATCGAGTGATTGAATCAAAGAGCTTGGAACGGAAATTTCCATACTTGGAAGTGTTTCGAGTGTTTCTGCGATCTGCCCGTTATTGTTGATTCCATCGTCAATCGACAGACGGAGCTCGGTGGCTTCTTCATTCGATAACCTCTCGAGTACGTTCTTAGAATTGCACGCCGACCATATCTTCTCCTGCAGACCGTTCATCAATATCTCTAGATGTAACATGCTCAGATGTGGTAGCTTCTCGCTATTGTCCAAGGAGATACTCAGCAAATCGGTGTATAACACATCCATACTACTGGTATTACACTCTTGTCTTATGGCGGCCGCAAATGCTTCCTCTGAAGTGAATGAGCTTGACCATAAACTGTGTGAACATGGAAGATTGAGCTCGATTTCCTCACCCGAAACGAGAGGCCTAGTCGAATGCAGCACACTCGTGTACATCTCCAGCCTTAGAGACGCGAAAGCCAAGCGCTTTCTGCTTTCGATGTTGATCCAATTGCTTACCAACAAGCCAGCGTCTTGTGAGCGTGACCATAGCTCGGTCTCGCCGAGAGAGGTGGTGAAAATCTCCATCTTTCGTGCTTGAGCTATCAGAACTCCACTCAAATGTTGAGCATATGAAAAGGCCTTCTTCTGTCCAAAGTAAAGTGCTGCTGCCTGAGTAAGAGAACGAGCTTGTCCCAATGGTAGTAAAGATTGCCGCGGCACATTGATATCAAGTAAGGGGTTGATCAGCTCGTCTCGGAGGCATTCGTGTAGGACACTTCCAAATCTGCTTGACTGACGACCACCATACATAGACCCAATAGAAACCATTGCTAGATATAGGAGAGGATCAAATTCACCGTGGTCGAAACTGTATCGTGGCGTGAAAGGCCATAGTGGCCAAAAGTGATTTTTGTACAGGAGGAGAAATGATTGGAACGAGCATACAGTTCTACTTTCAATGTCTTGACATCCATCAGTAGCAGGTAGACCAAACAGCTTTTCCAGCTGCCCATATAGCCGGGCGACGTCACGAAGGAAGATTATCCGCTGTTGCGATGGTTGGCCTTGAAAAGCCCCTTCTTGCGAAATTTGAGACGCAATTTTGACCACCTCCTCGACATACTTCGCCCGATTCGTATCGTCGCATCCCACATCACCGGAAACATGGCTTGGAGGTAGGCGGCCTCCATTGACGTGATGCAATTGCTCGGTGTCAAGTCTATCCTGGGGCACGCCAGGAACGCTTGAGTAGGTGCCTGCGATATCTACAGCTTCGGCTTGTTCGGTCCTGGCCGAGATTTCGTACCAGTCAAGGTTCATATCACCTTGCAAGAACAAATTCTCATGCAGCCAAGGCCACGCCAGGACATCTGGTGGTAAGTCCGCAGTCGAAGAATTCAGAAGAGCGGTCGACTCGGAGTCCGTTTGAAATGGTACTATAGACTGATCGTATATTTGTGGAGACGTATCAGTGAAGTCTATATCTTGGTCGGCATCGCCGCCTATATGGTCAAGACCAGCCGCACTGCTTGGACTTGGCAGACCGGACACTGTAACGCGACGATCCACGCTCGTCCTAAACCCATCATCCGTAAAGTGACATTGCATGTCTCGTTGTTTGCAGCGACCGCATGGCAATTGGCCTGTGCATTTCACACGCGCAAGACGGCAATGTTTGCATGCGGTTCTTGATCGTTGCCGAGGACCAGCGCTTTCGATTGATCTTTCCGTACCATGTATACGAAGGTGGCGGGATAATAAATCCCGTCTTCGAAATGATACCTGACACTCTGAGCAAGTATATTTCCGGCTTTGCGAGTGATTCTGTTCGTGACGATAGAGAGTGCCTTGAGTGGCAAAGGTTCTTGAACAAGTCCCACACGCATACATGTTAGCATGTACACAGCATTGAGCTTACGCAGGAACAGTGATAGCTTCATATGTTGCTCATGAAGAGATGTATGCACTAGCGTTGCAAAAGTGCCCAGGCGGTCTTCTCATGCCAGTAGCGAAGGAGAAGAATGCTACCTAGACGTAGATAGTTATGCCCCGAAGGCACCAAGGTACATGTAGGTACAGTAGGATGTCAGCTTCGATTTCGAGATTTCGAGGCGGTGGAGACCACTGTTGGCGGGCACCCCACACTCCGCTTTCAGGCTGCGAGGTTTACCTGGGATTTGCTAAAACTAGGTACCTAGGTAGGTAGTCGGCGTGAACGTTGCAAATGTTGATTTGCGTATTTTTACGAATATCAATCATATTTTCGACTTGGAGATCCCCCCATCTTTGACTATGAAGGTGGCATTCCTGTGAATTAGGGCCAGTGACACGTCCAAACGGCCTACGAAGATTGAGCATGGAAACTTCAGGTGTTGTCAAGTACACGTGCCAGAGTTTTGTTGGCAGCAAGAACACATACTTAAGTATCTGCTATTATGGACTAGCATTCATGTTGGACCCGTGTACTGGCTCTATGCTATACATGCCAGATGTAAGCGATCATTTCGCCCAACTTGTCCTTGTCAACGAAACCCGATCCAAAGATAAGACAACCTTTTTTCATATACTCTGAGCGGGCTGGCCGTTCACCATGATGGGATCTGCTTCAGCTGTTTCATTTTCTCGTATGTTTCCACGAAGGCTTCGAAAGAATCCATGTAACCAGTGTAGCCAAAGTTCCGTGCTTTGGACATACTGAGTGTCGCAGACCATGTCCTTCCAAACACCCAATCTTGGTATTGCCAAGTCCCTGCCGCCCAAGTGGTCTTGGCCTCCTTGCAACCACTATCTTCGCAAATCTGCTCCCAAACTTTCTGTTTCTCGGGTGTTGCCCACTCGGTGAAGGATGTCTCCAGGAAAGGCTTGCCGATCTCTAACCCTGGCTTCGAGAATTGAGTGTGGGGACTCGATTCTACGCCGAAATAGTTGCAAATTCGTGGCCACATGTATCGCCAGCAAAAGTAATCGCCGTTTGTGATATTGAAAGCTTGGTTTGTGCAGTTTTGATTTGTGGAAGCCCAGATGGTGAAGTCTGCTATTACCGGTGCAAAGCTGCAATCGTCATAGCCATCCCAGTATATGCCATTAGTCGGCATGTCCGGACTAACACCGAGCCTTTTACATGTTAAGATGTACAAGGCATACGTCAAAGCTGAATTCATCCCGTTCGGCTTCGGTGTTGTGCCGATAATCGCTTCCGGTCTGATGACATTCCAAGACCATTTTGAGCCTTTTTGGTGAGAGAACAGAGCATCTTCCTGAGAGTAGTAGAAGTTGGTTTCTGGTTCGCCACAGCGAGGTCCGTCCTCTCTTGCTGGAGAAGGGACTGGCTGAAGATGTACGTTGTAGTGCTTGCCACCTGTCTGCAATGTCACATTTTCCAACAGTGGTGCAACCTTCACAAGCGCCAATAGAAAATTCTGGAACAAAGCCGCGTTGGCTTGGTTGAGCTCAACGAAATCGTCTTTATGCACATACGAAGAGAAGTAGGCATGGGTAACCTCCGAACAGATATTCTTCATCAATCCTGCGAGTTCTTCGGAGCTGCGGGTGAAGTCGAGTGCAAGGAATTCAATCCGAGGATCTGACACAAGGACTTGAAAGGGGCTTCGGGAAGTCGTGATTATCTTCTTGAACTGTGAGCTGTCTGTTTTGGCAGCAAGGTGCTCTATGATTGCACTGCCGGTAATTCCATTCCCACCAGTGACGAATGCAACTTTGGCCGTACTCATGTTGAGATTGTGTCGAAAACTCTGCTGTATCTGTTCTCCTTCAGCACAATGTAAATGACTAAATCATGCATTGCTTGCACTCGGGCCCAGTTCATATCAGAATCGGATAGCACGACAGAAAATAAGCTTTGCGGGGAGGATGTGCAACGGATAAGGTGGTCGATGGTGAAGTGGCAGCTCAGGGCTGTCTTTCAACTTACCAAACAGCTGTCTGTGAAGCATATCTGCTGTAGATTCCAATCGTTTCCCCAAAAGAGTCGGAAAGAACGAGCCGATCCCGATGTCGATCATATCGGCCGCTGAACGTTTGGTACGGTTTCTAGAGAATTGATTGTTCGAAACCAGAAGTCACAAGTTTCGAGAATTGTAGCAAGTTTTTTGGAAGGTCGACCGACATAGTACATTAGTACAGTCTGCCAGTCTTCACTTACTTGCATGGCAATGACATTCCATGGGGAGCCAGCATTGAGAAGCACATCAGAAGAGTCTGAACCTTCCCCAACTCATACTGATGTCTACTTGGACATTTATCCAAAAATCGGAATATTATGGTAGTCACGTGGCCTCTTTCCAGCAAGTCTTCACTTGGCTGGGAACCTTCAACGCCTGGCCCTGGCCCTCAGGTACTGGCCAACGGTCAATGTTTGAATGCAGCAAAAGTCAAGAAAATCTTCAGTGCCATTCAGTCTCTGATAGGTATCATCTATCCATAACCAAGCATTGCCGCAATGCCTTTTCAAGCATGAGCTCGTGACCCGAGGCAACACCATTCGAACGCCACGCAATGAAATGGTCCGGTCTCACGAGCACGATGCCATCCTCTGCGACGCCTCGCACTTTTCGCCAATCACGATATGCATCCATGAAGTCACACCCTATACCAATTGTATAGGCATGGATAGGCAGTCCGAACTCCGAAGAGCAGATCCGAGCTGCAGCTTTCCACTCTGCACCGCCAATACCAGTAAACATAGTGAATGCCCCATGCCCTGCCAAGTCCAAGGTGGAAACTCGAGGTGATTGTCCATCCTTCGCCAACCATACATGAGGTAGGTGGAAACCTGGATGTGTGCTAACAACGACCTGTTTCAGTAGGTTATACTGTTCAAGCCGGGGTTGACTGTCCTTGAGCTCTGCGATTATGGCTACAGAGTCCATATAAAACTGGTTCATCTGGATCCCGATGGCTTGAACCTCATCGTCGACCTTTTCCAGTACGGTGAGATACCTTTCGCGTAACGCCTCGCCCTTTTGATCTGCCTGCTCCATAGTCTTGAGAGCTGTTTCTCGTTCATCTGCTGTGAGACCAATTATAGACCAGAGTTCACGGTGTACCTCCATTCCTGCATTCGCACGTCTCACTATTGCTTCGCCAACAGGTTTACGTTCCTGAGTGAGACTGTCGAGGATGCCTCTCCCTGCCCAACCTTTGAGGACAAAGGCTAGCTTCCAAGCAAGATTGAAGGCGTCACTGATACATGTATTGCTGCCCAGACCATTTATTGGTGGGTGACGATGCGTCGCATCCCCGATGCACATTACTCGGTTCTTCTGCCAACTTTCGGCGACCTGATCGTTAATCGTCCATCTATACGCTGACAAGATCTCGATAGGGATGTCCTTTTCTCCAATCATTTGACACAGGCGTTCTCTGAGGTCCCCCTCAGTAGGTTCAAATGGCTCTCCGTTGCGATTTCCAGGATGCATGCTAACCACAAATTCGTTCCAAGGTCTGACCATCCTGAAATTGCCAACTGCCGACCAATCAGGCGCACTTGGATTCAGGATCCAATTCAAGCTTCCTGGCCGATGTCGAAAGTATTTTGAGAGATCTGCTCGGATATGTACGTTGAACGCTGTGTTTAGCTGTCGTCCGAGGATCGGTATATCAAGCGTTTCGAGCACCTGACTGCGAGCGCCATCTGCACCGATCAAAAATAAGGAGCGGATTCTTGTTTCTGTCGCGTCATTCCTGTCTCTCACAATTGTCTCAACATGCTCTTCGTCCTGTTTGAAGGTCAAAAACTCGTGATTGAATCTGTATTCCACACCATATTCTCGCCCCTTTTCAACAAGTACGGGCTCGAGATAGCTCTGCGGAAGATCAGTCATCTCACATGGAGAGGCGGACCGGTATTCTCCCAGTCTGGATGGGTGATTCCCCCATGACCATAACCGTCCATATTCGCGGCCTGCCAACGAATAAGACCACGATGTGTGTGCCATCGCGGAACTTGGAACTGCTAATTGCGATAATGTCTCTTCCAAGTCAAGATCGCGCATGACTTCCATTGCACGTTGATTGAATATATGTGCCCGTGGAGTGTTTGCCGTGCCCTTGTGACGGGACACGACAACACTCTTGATGCCATATTGTTTAGCAAGTAGCAGTGACAGCGTAGCACCTGATGGTCCTGCTCCGATAATAAGTACCTGTGTATCTATCTTCATCTCTGTAATCCCAGGCCCGGATGCGACCGCTATGTGATTTTAACCCAGTGCATGACCTGCGTACGAAGACCCTATTCAATCAACATGCCAAGCAGATTCAACCCAGACATACAATGCGGAGGTCCCGCGACCGCATCAAGGAATGTTAATTCCTGCATCTGCAACTGCCTTGGATTCAGCCGGCGATGAGTGGCTGGGGCCGTAATTGTCCAGCATCGGCAAAAGTGGCATGCCGCCCGGATCCGATGGATCTGCACAGCACTTCTGTTTCCGAGTCGGATATGCCACTTCTACCCCATCTGTAAATAACAGATTCGCATCAGTCAGCAGAGCGTCAATACGATATGAAGGCTTCTATGATAGTACTCCAATCCTACTGAGCTCTTCATGTTGTATTGTGGAGGGCTAAGTCAGGCTTGAGCGCTAGTATGGCACCGATCAAGCTATTGAAGACGGCATTTGTTATCTACGAACATTCCGAGTATGATGCTGCCAAGCAGTTCTTCCTAGACTTTGGCTTGACCATCGCTCAAGAGTCCCAGGATGAAATCTTCCTGCGAGGCTACGGTACAGAGCCGTTCATCTATCTGTTAAAAAGGGGATCCAGTCCGCGATTCGATGGTGCAGCTTACGTGGTAGATTCTTACGCTGAACTCGAAAGAGCGCAGGAGCTCGATGGCGCGACGAAAATCAGCGCCGTCTCATTTCCTGGAGGTGGTAAGATGGTGACGGTGCTGGACCCTCAAGGTTTTAAGGTTCACGTCATCCACGGCCAGACTGAACGCAAAGCAGAGCCTGTAAACTTGGAGAAGCTCACGGTCAACTTTGAGGATCAGAAACCTCGAAAAGGTACCTTCCAGCGGTTCAAGCCTGGTCCGGCGCCTGTGTATCGGTGGGGACACTATGGCGTGACATATGATGCTGAGAGTGTTGGCTACGAAAAGATGTACAATTGGTATACTCAGGTCATCGGGCTCGCGCCTTCAGACTTGGTACATCGTGACGGAAAGCCGATTACTTGTTTCTTCCACGTGGACAGGAAGAAGGAATATTCAGACCATCATTGTTTCTTCTTCAAGCCCTGCAAGCCGGGGCAGAAGCCCAATGTCGCACACTCAGCTTTCGAGGTCCACGATTTCGACATCCAGATGTTGGGTCACAATTACCTGGAGAGTAAAGGCTACAAAATTTGCTGGGGTGTAGGTAGACACGTTCTGGGAAGTCAAGTCTTTGATTACTGGTTCGACACTTCCGACTTTATGGTTGAGCATTATGCAGACGGAGATTTGGTTAATGAAGATACTGAAGTTGCGACCGTACAGGCCGGACCTCAGTCATTGAGTATATGGGGTCCACCTGTACCTAGTGTCTTCTAAGTACGATGTAATAGCAACCTCAAACTTTACTAGATCCTCAAGACCTTTAACTTCCTGGCATCAGATCTCAGGTCAAACATGTTTTAAACCAGGACGTATCACGCTCCGCCGCTTTCTGAGTCGAAAGCGATTCTAGGCGACCACCATGGTAGACCAAGCACTATCGTTCTCCGGGGTTCACTTACCACTCTAACGTGCACAAGCTGCCTCTCCACCTGCTTGGTCGTATACTCGAAGTGATTTCGCCGTGCTGTCGTTCGTACGCTCGCTGCAATACTGTTACGGCCAGCCGCAGCTGTAGTAGCTCTCCAACCATCGCTGATCGATTTTGGGCTGCTACATACTACGTCCGGCATATAGAACTGTGGTGCTTGTCTTGTGCTTCCAAATCTTGACTTTCTGCTCAACCCTACTTCACCCCTCGTCTATTGGCTCGACGGTGGACACGAGAGGTTCCGGCAGCTCAGCCTAGACATTACTGTAAGTGCATGGGTACAATAAAGTTAGCCTCGCAAGGGTTTGAGTCCATTCTCATTACAGCTTAGCATCATGCAAGAGTTGGCAGAAGTCGACTGCAGGTCAGGCCAAGATGTGGCAATGAGAGGGTCGAGCAAAAGTCGACTGCGTCCACCAATCACAGCACTTGAACTCGGCCAGGCAAGAAATCACTTTCAGCGACGACCTAGACGACTATCATCTGAGCTTTGTGTATATAAGAGACGACAGATCTGCTAGGACAACATGAGTGCCTTACGCAATTCCATACAGCTCGTGCCCCTGCACCGCTGGCTATATCGTTTCTCCAGCTGTGACCAATGCCGGACCTGAAATCGGGTTATGACGAGCGTATTAGTAGGACTTTGGATCCAGCCTTGCACCAGCAACTCGACCTTCTTGGGCTTACCATGGAAGACCTCTCAGGTGTCATCAACTATGACGACGAGATCGTTGACTTCAACGAAGAATCTGTTCGAGCTGGCAATTTTCAGCCCACCTTCCATACCTGTAACCACATCTACAATCTTGATTATGTCACTGGTTCTGTCGAGCGACTCAATCTCAGCGATGAGTCCACTAGCAGCTTTGTGGTAGTCCAGCAGCAGCCTGTCAGCAGTTGTCAAAAACCATGCGCCACGGTGGAAGGCCAGAAGCCTCGACCCAAGACACGAGCATATACAGTAGATGAGTGGCACTTCATTCGACCAATCTTTACGAAACTCTATGCAGAGAATGATAAGACACTGGACGATATCATGAGAACCATGTCGGATGTACATGACTTCCACCCTACGTACGTATGAAGCCTGGTTTCTGCACGAGCCCACTAATCACGAGGCAGACGTGCAATGTACAAAGCCCGCATCAAGGAATGGGGCATCTTCAGAAACGTAAAAGCGGCTGAAAAGGACAAGATCATTGACGCTCTTCAAGACACCGAACGCACACTGGAGGTCAGTCAAACACTCGCACGAAAGAGCCTGCGTCATGCTAAGAAAGTACGCAGGGCTGCCAGCACCCCCATCAAACGTCTGCAAGCAAGTCTTGGGTACAAGGTACCTCAGAAGATGCGAAGTGACACTTGCCAGACACAGAAATTCCGACAGCCTTCTGTGCAAGTTGCTGGTTTGAAGATGATGGGCACCTTTTCAGGCAATGAGCTCGTGCTTCACCTCGTGCAAGATACATTCACGAGTTTACCTGTCAGCAGAGATTGCAACGAACACTTGAATTGTGACGGTCACAGCGGTGGCTTGCATCGCCACCTCGCCTGGGGTCAACAACAGCTGCGAGTTAAAGCCTTTGGTCAGGCTAGAGATAATTTCCGAGAAGCAGGACGTCTAATGACTCAAGTCATCTGCACCATAAATCAAGAATCCTTGATTGTCATTATGCCATGGCTCGCAGTTGAAACCTGGACACAAAGTGCGGCTGAACGGTCCTTCCGGAAATTGTTACTCGCTTTCGTGTCTCGATCAGTTCTTGAGCAACTCGGTCCTCATCACAGCTTGTTCCGTTTGATTGCACATATCAACCAGCAGGGTGAATCCTTCGACGAGCAACCAAATATATATCAATTGATACTCAATGTCAGGCAAAGTACTGGAGCCACGCCGAAAAATGGAGGCATCGGCCTTGCCACTTCCGCTTGCGTTAATGCTATGGCGAACAGGAAGCAGTACCACAGCATTATCGAATTCTGCAAAAATCATGAAGACTTTCGAACTGTTGCCACTGAGAATACAACAGACCTCGGACTTAGTTTGTATCGATCTTATGCCGGAGCACAGTATTCTCTAGGGTGTCATACAGAAGCCGAGTGTACCTTGCTCACAGGCTACGAGCGGGCATCGAACTGCCAGAATGTCTATTGGATGTTGGCTATGGCTGAAAATCTGGCCCTACATTTTAGAGAGCAGCAAAACTTCGAGACCAGTCTTTGGTGGTTTCAGGCAGCACTCAAAATAAGTCCATGGGATCTGCCTATCTTTTCAATGGCCTTTGACGTTTGTCGCCAACACCAAGTCTGGAGTACAGTGGTTGAATTTCTGGTACAGACCAGGAAGTCATATGAGTTAATGCTTAGAACCACGGATGAACCTGACTGTTATTGCCTAGGCTGTTTGAAGAAGACTTTTGAACATGACACGCATTGGAGTGTTTGTGGGACGCATCCTTCCTTTAACCTGAAAGAGCTGTAGATTGGTAAGATTGATGGGCCGTTTTTGAATTGCCACTATTCGATGATTTTACGTGGCTGGTAATGATGGTTGTGCTGAGCTCTACTATTATCGGGCGTGGTGGGCGCATTCTCAAAGCAGGGAGTTATGGAGTAGGCAGTGAGCAAGATCGGCTGTATAGCCGCTTGCATAGCAGATTAGAAGATCAGCACCGTTGGCAAGGACCTTTTGTAGTTAGACGTACCCGGTCAAGCCTGTATGTAGTTCTAGCAATGATCGTGCTGGAATAATCAGAGAATTGTCCTTTTGACATCCGCTAAGATAGGGGTTCGAAATGACCGATTTCGAGGAGGTCGGCAAAGTTTCCTGTTACTCTCACTGTGGGCATTGAGCAATGACAGCCGCCCCCAAAAAGTTGTGTTGAGATCCCAGTCCTCAGCGCAGACCCCCGATCTGAGCAGGTGCAGTGTTATTTCTTGCATGTGAAATTTCCCAACATACAATCAAGTCGCAGTCTTGAGGATGAGCCGCTTCAATGCTGGTCAATCCTCTACCTTTTCAATACCGACGGCCAAAGTCCTCCGAGCGAGGTAGTATTCGGTGATCATTCATGTCGTCGCCGGAGCATGATGTGATCAAACACCCACAGACCAGGTCTTCCTTCTCGAGGTCTCCCCATCCGTACCATCGCCGACGCCTTAAGGTCAAAGACGACTCTGGCTCGAGTACAGAAGGCGTTGCAAGCGTTACCAAACATGGATCGCCGGACAGTTCTGATCATGCTCTTGAGGCCGACGATGAGAAGGGCCCTTTGCTACGGCTTCCCGCTCCACCCTTCCGAATGAGCAAGGGCTTGAAGGGTGTTCGTGACGGTTCAATCGAGTGGACGCCTGCAATCAGTCCAGTTCCGACTCCACCGAAGGAGAAGCAAGCGTATTTCCCTGACGCAACCGAGGAGAAGCAAAAGGCCATTGAACAAGAACGGAATGACCGTTATTTGAAATACACAAAGAAACGCCGCATAGAACTAGCACGCAGACTCTCGGAGACCCTGCTTTTAATGCTTGTTGGAGTGATATCGTCCTGTGGTCGTTCCTCCGAGTCAGGCGCAAGTGGACATTGGTCTGTGATACGTCCAGAACTCTGCAAATGGAGTTCGGAACTTGGGCTCTTCTTCGCTATGTTCTGTTTCTGCTATGTGATGTATCCATTTCGGCGAGTCCTGGCCTCTCTATCCAAAGGACTCGATTACGCTACCGCTTTCCGCAAGGGTTATCATGTTCCTTCACGATTTGATCCTGGAATTCTCCTCTACCCGGTTCTACTTCCACTGTTCATTGCGGCATCAACCCACGACAACGATGCAACCATTATTGCAAATGTCGTTCTCGGTCTTTCATCGATGCCTCAACAGGTCATTCCATTATCAGGTTACAACTGCTACTATCTTCATTGGATTTTGACGCTGGTGCCCATCTCGCATTTACCGCCATTCAGTCGTGTACCGAGTATCCTCAAATTAGCTTCCAATGCCGTCTACCCTAATGTCCAGGAACTCAGCTTACTCTATCCACTCCACCAAACCCTGGTGATGACTATTTCACGTCTTGTGACAACGAGTTTAGACCCTTCCGAGATACAACTGATGTCAACAGGATTAATAAATCTTCTAGTCTTTGCTTCTTCGCCACAGGCACAACTTCTGAAAAGTCTTTTATGGGTTGGCGGCTTCTTCATACTCCTTTTTTGTGAGCCTGCGTTGAGATGGGAAATCGCTCTGGCAAGAATTCCTGCCTGGCGATTTGCTAGAAATCGGCCATCCAACAAAGGCTTAGGTGGCCGGTTGAATCGACTGCTCAAGGCGGTACTTCCACAGTATCGAACACGATTTGCTTCGACTGCTGGATCCTCGGACAGCGACGATGACACTCTACCCGCTTTGACCTTTACCAAGTCAAAAGAGGGTGGTAAAGATTCACCAGTACTCGACACCAGTACGGATAAAACAGTATTCACGGACAGCGGCAACACAAACGGCTACCTACGAGCACCGACAAATCTTCCTCACCTTACTCGAGTAACTCCATTTTCAACCTTTGGTCAAGTAACAACAATGGCAGTCAAGTGGCGAAGAATCGCGACAAGTTCAAATCCGTTTCTCCGATTGCCGTTCTTGCAAGCACAAGCCCTGAAGTGGTTGCTAGCTTTGTATGCTTACCTTGTGGTGGCGTTTTCAATATTAGTGCCAGTAAGATATTTTATCAGCACACGAGCACTTGCTGGCAGCGAACCTATTGGATGGGTGATTGGGTACTTCTTTGGCGATATACCGCAAGTTCGTATGTTTATCGTTGCAAACAATTTGGATTGGTGGGTTAAGCTACCTGTTCACAAAACGCATATACAGCTCTTGTATTCTATCGGGATCATGGAGACGTATCGGCAGAAAGTATTCGGATCTGCCAATACCAGGCTTCTCCTTGCAGGGTTTTGCGTATTGGTTGTCAGCTGTGGTATAGCAGCGGTTCTGCAGCTCAGGAGGGTGGTTGAGGTTGACACTCGCAGAAAGGTCTTCCACGGCGTCATGGTTGCGATGCTCTTACCTACAATTCCGATCGATCCATGCTTTTTTGCACTCGCACTGATGATTGTTCTAGCAATCTTCCTGATGCTGGACATGTTTCGCGCATCACAAATGCCGCCTATATCACGGCCTTTGACGAATTTTCTCGCACCTTACGTGGATGGCAGGGATCACCGAGGCCCTGTCATCGTTTCTCACATTTTCTTACTTATCGGATGTGCGATTCCACTCTGGCTATCACTGGCGGCTGTTGAGCGCACAGGGAATGGCCCCTTCAAAGGTTGGGATGTGACTTCACGAGATTTGAGTATGGTCAGTGGCGTGATTTGCGTCGGCATGGGCGATGCTGCTGCTAGCTTAATTGGGAGGCGTTACGGAAAAACAAAGTGGCATTGGGTTGGTGGGAAAAGCATTGAAGGCAGTGCAGCGTTCGCAATTGCTGTTATGATAGGCCTTACAGCTTCCTGGTTGTGGCTCCGAATTGGAGGCTGGGTTGAGTTCAACCTCTCTGAACTGCCCTTGGCGATGATGAAGTCACTTGCCGCAGGTGCCGGTGCAAGTCTTATGGAAAGTACTTTAACGGCAGCCAACGATAACGTGGTGGTGCCCATAGGATTGTGGTTGTTAGTCAAGGGCCTAGACATATAGTAGGTAGTGTACAAGAACGTGAGCCATAATCTGAGCAAATTGCGTATATATGGTAAACCCTGGTCCTTGGTCATTCTCGCTAAGGGTAGCTGACTAAACCGCATGCAGGGACGAAGCCATGTGATGACCTAATCCGGAGCGGATATGCCCTATATCTATCGTCAAAATTACCGCCCTTTCCAGAAGGCCGGGGCTGTCGACCGGTCATTTTGGTTTGGAGTAGGGTGGAGGAACTCACAGCGGCCGCCCTTCTGATAACGCTTCTAGAGTCAGATATGGTGCGATAGTCTCCAAGTCCGCAGATGACCTGCACCCAGTCCCATCACTTCACCTCAACTTCCTCATTTCTACGATCCTGCTGATTCAATCGTTTGTATTTATGATTCCGGTGACAGCTGTGCCTTCCAACATTCTTATCAGTTATACTTGTCGGTATTGAGCTCGTCATCCTACCAGTGTTGAGTCATACCCTGGTCTCAGCTGCGTCACTCCAAGGCTGCGCTGCTGCCCGTCTCTCGTCTTACATTCTCATTGCCTATCGGCCTGCAACCTCTCATCCACCAACCAGAAATCGACTTGCCTGCGTCTAGACGATATCATTGGCCTCCACCTGCTCATCTGAGCCTTTTCTCCACGAGGGAACGACAAGACCACAGACACGACCGCTTGCGGGAGCCATCGCGTGCGCCTCGGCGAAGAGCACCCATCAGCCTGCACCCTATCACCACACACCTTGCCATCGTTATCTCCTTACTGTAACACCTTGCTGAGCATAAAGAACCCTTCCTCATGAACACCATCCCGGGTGCTGCATCCGATTGCGGGTAACATTCTCTACCACTGCTTGAATCTCGAGATTTGTGCAGCGTTGGCTGCATCAACTCCTCCCAACATGGCTTCGACAACTCCCCAGACCCAGGTACCTCGTAGGTCGAGGGAGTCTGAGAAGGTAGGAAGTAGTTTCAAGAAGCAGGAGGAAATAGGTCGAGGTAGTTTCGCTACCGTCTATAAAGCGATTCACACTGTAAGTTCTCTCTCCAGACTAAAACAACTAATGCTAATACTGTGGAGGATACACATGGCGTCGAGACTCTCGTTGCGATCAAATCTGTTAACATGGGCAAGCTGAACAAAAAGCTAAAGGACAACCTTACATCAGAGATTTCGATCCTCAAAAGTCTTCACCATCCTCATATTGCCGCCCTGATCGACTGCAAGGAGAGCACATCACACATTCACCTGATTATGGAATATGTCGCCCTTGGTGATTTGTCACAATTCATCAAGAGAAGGGAGCAAATCAAGACCAGCGACTATGTCGGAAACATGATGATGAAATATCCTAATCCAAGAGCTGGTGGTCTACATGAAGTCGTTGTTCGCCACTTCTTACAGCAATTAGCTAGTGCGTTACAATTCCTTCGAGTACGAAATCTGATACACCGAGACGTCAAGCCACAGAACCTGTTGCTGAATCCATCACCTGACTATTTCATCAAGCACAAACCGAGTCCTATGCCTTATCAGTCTTCCGACGATGCACTCGAGCCGATTTGTGGTATTAGGTCCCTCCCGATGTTGAAGATAGCAGATTTTGGTTTCGCTCGATCATTGCCGTCAACATCTTTGGCCGAGACTCTTTGTGGCTCACCATTGTACATGGCACCAGAGATTCTGCGTTACGAGAAGTATGATGCCAAAGCTGACCTCTGGTCTGTCGGCACCGTGCTGTACGAGATGGTTACTGCAAGACCACCTTTTCGAGCTGCGAATCACGTCGAACTATTGAGGAAGATCGAGAAGACGAACGATATTATCAAATTCGGAGACGAGATTGTGGTATCTGATGCTATGAAAAAGCTTATACGATCGCTTCTGAAGCGGGATCCGAAAGAACGAGTGTCGTTTCCTGATTTCTTTGATAATGAGATCATTACAAGTCCAATCCCAGGTCTTGTCGACGAGGATCTGCCGCAATCAGACCTTGCAGATGCATTGGAAGAGAAATCACCGCAACCCGACCGCCGACGATTGAGTCGTACGGAACCAATTGACATGATGAGACCGGGAAAGATACAGCAACCAGAAAGCCCATACGCGGAGAGCCAGCAGCTTGAATCCGCGAGCGGCCGACGGCGATCTTCGACGCTTGATCAGCGCAGGATATCGAGCCAAAACGTAGTACCTCTAGCTTCAACAACACCACCTCAACATCCAATTGCTTCTAGCCCAAAGCGGGAAAGTACTGACAGGTCTACTAGCCCAAACGCCCGACGACCTCCTTTACATAACTATCAGACAGCTCCAGGCAGACAAGAGTTGCATCGACAGAGTTCACCACATTCTGCACCTGCTATGGCCCGCCAACCGAGTGGAGGTCAGCCAAGGCAACCCTCTCTCCTACGACAGCAAGTACAGCAGCAAATGGAGGACGCTGAAACCGATCGTACTGCACAAGACATCGCGTTTGAGAGGGATTATGTGCTTGTGGAGAAGAGAGCTGTTGAAGTCAATGCACTTGCTGATGAGCTAGAAGCTAACATGCGTCCTGATCGAGCTTCATATGGAACTGTGCCACCACACGCAGGTGCCATGGTTCGTAGAGCAACCACTCAAGGTACACCAACATCGACAACAGGAGCACAAACAAGTGCATCTCGAGCGGTACAAATAGCACAGGGCAAGAGACCCGACGCTACACACCAGAGACAGAACTCTTATGAACGACGCTATGGACCTAGTCCAACATCTGCTGCGTCTGCAATCTCACGGGCTCTGAACTTGGCTAGCGGAAGATTGTTTGGTGGAGGACTCTCTCCACCGGTGACCTTTGGTCGTGGAGGACGATCACCACCAATTGGTTACAGTCCGTTTCCTGTGTATCCAGCAGCTCAAAGCAGCGTTGTAATGGTGAACGACAACAAGCAGCCGGTGGCAGACGAGGATACCAAATTTGTTCAAACGGTAGAAGAGCTAGCCACTCGAAGTGATGTGGTTTTTGGATTCGCAGAGGTCAAATACAAGCAATTGACGCCCGCGGTGCCATCACCTTCTCATCCAGCTCTTGGTCATCAACCATCGAGTGATGGAATTGGCGACGAAGCTATCAATGACGATCTCACCGTTGAAGCCATGGTGACTGTGTCTGAGGAAGCACTTGTCCTGTACGTCAAAGCTCTCTCTCTTCTTGAGAAAGCCATGAACACTGCTGCTCGATGGCTTGAACGCAGAAAACGAGAAGGCGACAGCGCAGCGCTTGTATCCACTAGAAATGGAGCTGTAGGAACTGCAGGTCAACGCATGAATAACGTTGTTCAATGGACACGGAGTCGTTTCAACGAGATCTTGGAGAAGACGGATTTGGTACGCATGCGCTTGGTCGACAGTCAGAGACGACTTCCAGAAGATCATCCAAGCCACCCTAGTAACGTGGTTGCTGGTATAGGCTCAAGTGCTGGATTGGGAACTTCTGCGGATCAAGTTGTAGTGTCGCCAGGAGTTACTGCAGAGAAATTGATGTACGATCGTGCATTGGAGATGAGTCGAGCAGCTGCGATTAATGAGCTGACAAGCGAAGACTTGCCTGGTTGTGAGATCTCCTACGTTACTGCTATTCGCATGCTCGAAGCAGTGCTTGAGAGTGATGAAGAGCTGTTGAGGAAATCAAACAGTGCGAACAAGAGCGAGACAGAAATCGATGAAGGCGCAATCGCTGGACTCGAAGCAGAGGATCGGGACACCGTCGTGACCAGTAAGTCAAAACCGGTCTCGCTCAATCTAATGAATACTGACATTAGGACAGTGGTAAAACAAATTCGAGGTCGTCTCGAGGCTCTACGCAAGAAACTTCAAGTCATCCACAAACGAGCATCAGCTCCCTCGATCGGCTCACCTCGTACACCTCCTATACCGCATCGAACAAGCACGCCATCATTAGTGCCTTCTCAGTAGTATTCTCGCTACAACAATACACAATATAACATTCACACTTAGCACCAGAGTTGGAGATTAGATGGTACCTTTGCTTATAGGTTGGAGCAAGAGACGGCGTCAGGAGCATAAATATCGTTTTCGGTGGATGATACATCGACTTTTTTTGTACAGGGGTTCAAACCAACGAACAGACCACGAGATCATCTCATGACACGAAAAGATACCCAAGGCAAGCGTGGCGTTTGCGTCTGTTGCTTATACATTACGTTTACTCCACATAGAAGAAGAAGCATGTACGCTGATTTTTGTAGAGCGAAAATCATGCCGGCGTACTACCAGTGATATTTATTTGACCATGTGAGAAATTGAATTCTTTTGTTATTTACCTAACTTCTATATGCTCGAGTCCGCTACAGAGTCATGATTTGCGAACGTGCGTATGTACAATACCAAAGTACATGTAATCAACCACCATCACTTCTACGGTCACCAGGAGGACATCTGGGCAGTCAACCACCAATTCGACCTCAAGCCCTCGACCTGAAATACTGGATGCACATACGTGACTACGTCCTGGTATATGTTTGTCTTGCTGTGAAGGGTTGTATACAACGTAATATGATATAACATGGCATGGTACGGCATTAGCTCTGATTATATTATATCACTCCCCAATCCGTCGATCTGGACCAGATGTAATGGACAACGCCATTGTACCTGCGCTAAAAACAAATACGAAGAATAAAAAAGACAGCAAATAGCCCATGATAAGTACTGCTCTCGAACCCCATCAATCATCACTGCCAAAAAAGCAACCACCCAACCAACCCCCAAAGCCCCCTAACGAGCGCAATCCCAACCCGTACCCCTTTAACAACAGCCCAAACAACCCACAACAACCCCACAACCGCAATCTCAATCAATTTATACGCCAACAATCGTCCCCATCTATACGGACCACGTCTCTTCATGCGCACCGCCTCCGTGACTTCATCATTCACACCCTTGACCGCAAGCGTACTTGTCGTCGTTAGTTTTTGGGCGAGTTGGCCTGCTTGATCACTCAGTTTACTTAGGCGGGGGAAGAGGGTGCTTTCGGTCATGTCTTCGACTGTTTGGATGGCGCGGTGGAGGTCGCGGGTTGTGGTTTGCGTGAAGTGGTTTAGGTGGTCGTTGAATTGGTGCGATTGGGAGGCTAAGTGGTTGATTAGGTGGCGGGCTGCTATAATGTGCTCTTCTTTACGGGGGATGGGGAGGGTTTGGTTGATTTCTGAACCGGAGGCGCCGGTGCTTTCGAATGCGGAGAAAAGGAAGGGGGCTTGGGGGTTGGGGATGTCGTCGTAGTGTGCGCTTATGTTTGTGGCTTTTATGGCGGAGGCAAGATAGAGCGCGCGTGTGCGGATGAAGTCTTGAGTTGTTATGCGCCGGTTGTTGACGTGATGACTGGCGCTATGATTACTGGTCGTACGAGAAAGGTTATGGTATGCTATGACATAGGGCCGGCTGAAATGTGCTGTACTGACTCTGTGACTGTTCTGGCGTTGTTCAAGGTGCTGATCATTCATGGCACCGTTATAGAGTTGAGAGGCACTGCGTGTACGAGCAAGGCCGAGAGTGGTACCAAAACCATAGCTGTTGCGGCGACTGTCAGGGGTGGCAGCGCTGATGTCTAGTTTGGGAGGAGCTAGTCGGTCAAGGCGAGGTGACTTGCCCGCGCTGCGGCGGGCAGCCGCTGCTGTCGAAATCGGATCACTATCGTAGTCTTGCTCATGGTCTCTCTGAGGTGTACCGCCTGGGCTTTGAGGACGTTTCTTCTTTTCCTGTGCTTCACGATCACGCTGAAAAGGTGATGTGAAGCTCGGCAGACCCTGTACATGGAATTGCGATGTGTCGTGAGGTAGAGGTTTTGTTACACCTGAAAGAGAAGTTGCACTCTTGCTACTTGCAATGGAATGACTGAGTGACTTTCTCCTCTCTCGCATTGAAGTTTTGGTAAATGTATCTTTCGGGTCCATCAGATCATCAGAATCAGATTCGTAACCAGAGTTTGAATCTGCTGAGATATGGCGTCGACTCGGTGGATCTCTTTTCCATATATACTCACCCATACGGGACATCTCATTGCCCACAAGCTCGGCAATACGACCTCCTTTGAACATGCCACGGACACGATGTGATCGCTGCGGCACTGGATCCGTGGTTCTTGAGCTGACCTTACTCACAGTATGCTCCCGAGATTCAGAATTGGGATATGCACTTTCATCGACAGACAAGTTCGTTCTTTGCCTGGCGAAGTTGCCCGGTCGACGGCCCATTGGACTAGGACCTCTCGACCAATCGGAGGATGGTCTCTTCAGATGGGATGGAGAAATACGATCGTGGGAACTCCTACTAGACCCTTGCTCGGCAAAATCGGTTCGATCAACTTTGTCTTTCGAGGCATGCATCTTATCCTTGACAGTTCCCAGAAATGAACCTTTCCCATTTCGCCTTGGGGATGGCTCTCTGCTATCTGGCGGAGAAAGGTTGATAGCAATACTAGGAAAGCCATGTGTGAGAGGAGTTCCTGGCGCGGTCGACCCGTCTTCGAATGAATCCCGTCCTTTTTCGTGCTCTGAATCGAGGCTGATAGTATGGAGAAATTTCCGACGTTTGCCCTGTTTTGGTCGTTCATCATCGTCGTTGGGATCAGCGTTTGAAGTCACGCTCCGTTGAAGGTATTTTAACAAGCTGGCACGATCCATTGAGCCTGGCTTAGATCTACTTGCACCATCAACTTCTGTAGACTGTCTGTTATCATCGATCTTGTCAGCAGATTTGACACGTGCAGCAAAAGGATCCCCGTCCGGAAGCTGTATCTTCTCCCTGCCCTTGGGTAGATGTGTCCTGCCCCTTGTACTCTTCTCGTCATCAGAATCAATGCTTGACTCAGACGAACTTGTATCAAATATGTTGTGGTTCTTCTGCTTCTTGCCTGTCATGCCCTTGATTGAAGGCTTACTGAACTTGAATTTTCTCCCCACCCAGGTTTGGTCCTTATGAGCTGACTCAAATGTTGGTAAGTCGCGGGGTTCAGTCACGGATTCTTTGGTGTCCGCTAACGGCGAGGTTTCCGGTGAGGTGAAATCATGTCTCAGTTCATCAGGAACAGATATAGGAGTCTTGTTGCGCCAGCCCGAGAAGTGAAAATGAGTGCCTGGCGGAAAGATGGGCACATTATCGCGATCGTAAATCTTCTGCTTGTTAAGCCCCTGCTCAGTCCAAAAGGCATCTGCTATCAGGTCACCCGGATGTGTTATCCAATCCGATTTAGGTCGACGAGGTTTCCCTGACTGGCGAGCCTTGCGCACTACATCGTTTGAGTCGTCGTCGGAACCTTCCTCGGGCTTCTCCCGAAGCGATAATGGTGGTAGCCGAACACATTCTAGAGGGTCGTGTCGAACGTAAGCATGACTGCTCACGACTGCATCAACCCAAGCTCTGACTTTCTCGATATCGTGCCATCCATCATCCTCTGTGTTGATTGGTGTTCTTTCACGAAACCTTAGCTTTCGATTGCGTGCATACTGCAATGGGTTGTATACCAGTGCCTGGTCGATGCAACGGAGGCAGATGTGAAAGCAATCTTCTGTGCTCGTAAGCAAGTTCGAAATACACCTTTGCTTTTTGCACCCGATTTTGGGTGGCACGAGAAATGCGCACGCCCTGTTTCTCCTCGTCCGTATCGTCTTTAGGAGATAGCTTTTCTGACAATATGGGGCTTGTCAAGTCTGCGGAAGGTAGACTGATAGCAGGCTTGGTTGGTGTGAGAGGATCGGCGTTGAGTGATTTCCGCCGAGATCTTTGGCGAGCAATACGATCATACTTCTCGGCACTGGGAGGTGTGGACGATCTTGGAGGAGCAGATGTCGCAATCGAAACATTACGCATTTGATGCGAGCCTGAGGAGAGGTAGCGCTTTTCCATAGCCTGCTTCTGACGACCTTCATTCAGACGTAGTGCCATATCCACGATTTGCGCAGGATCAGTATCGAAGCCGAACATGGAAGCACCTCGACGAGATGAATTGCTATGACTTGGTGGTGGCTCCACACCTTCCTGGCCATAATGAAAGACCTGGGTTTGCGCTGGTGGACTAGAAAATTCATTGGCCTGGAATGGAGGCTTGAGCTCGGAAGAGAGTGGTGAGCTGCGTGTAGACGACTCCTCCTTCCGACCGTTGATGCCTACACCATTTGCAGGAACCAACAATGTCGGGCTATCCAATTTTTCCTTCTTTTTCCCCTTGACATCCTTTCGCGAGAGTATAGATCGTGAAACTGTTGAAGAAGCTGGAGACGAGTCGAGTAGAAAGCCTCCTGAGGCACGCTTCATGCGACGAATGGTGCCACCGATACCATGAGATTTGCTAGCCTTGTCTGTCCCTCCAAGTTTCAAATCTGGGCCGTCCCTCGATCCTGAGCCATGTTCGCTCCGTGTCTGACTCCTGTGGGCAGCGCTGCGACTAGAGCTAGCATTGCTCGACTCAGCGTAAGTGATCTGGCGGGGGGATTGGTCGCGCACGGAGGTAAAGGTAGGAAGTATCGGCCCTTCGCCATCCTGATCGTGCTGGTGGACAAGTCTGGTGTGGTCATGAGTGGTTGACATGGGCTACCCTCCGTAGATGAGAACGTTATCGCGGCCGGTGTAGGGAAGTTGCAGACATTCTCAGTGCGGCTGACGGCAGCATACGGCGCACACTGCTTTCCGTCAACAGGTCGCCAATGTCGTTTGATCGTTGCGCGGTGATGGCACAAACAACAGGTTCAACGACAGATGAAGCAGTACATCGTAATGTCAGTGATGTTAATGCAGGGATCCGGAGTCGCTCTTGGGCGTCACGGATCTTTGGGTCACGAGCGGCAGCCACAGCCACCACCGCCACAACACACAGCAAGTCTAGAGAGTACTCGTAGATGGCCGGATCGCGAACATCTATGTTGCGAAGTGAGTGAGTTAACTCACAACCTTTGCGGCTATTCAGATAGATACGGTTTTCTCTATGAATGCTTGTCTAGATACTGGTCAATACCATCTATGAAAACGAGTACTGAGCTTCAAAATTGGAGGGCAATAGCACCAGCCAGCAATCAAGGATAGTAAATTCAGCCATTTGCATCTTACAGTGAGTGAATAAAGCTCACGCACTGTTTGGGGCAATGGACTCCTTTAACGTCTCCATTCGTGGGCTCTACAAGACCTGTTTGTATACACTGTGGTCTTCTACTCGGTTCGCGGGGGTGCTGGTATAAGATATTTATTGCGCATGTACTCTATATAACCAGCAGCTATTATTGTCGATCCAAAATATCATACAATGCTAGCTTGACATGTTCGCTGGTGGGAATCCTGTTATGACCCCCATGTCTGACCTTTTGCCATGTCACACGTTTCGAGCCATCGTCGCTCGTCCAGACGTTGGTGAATTCTGGGTAAAAGATGTTGTCCTGAGTTTCTGAGAAAGTACCTGCTCCGTTGACGACTTCTTTCGTCATTCGCCAATTGACATATCCCTCGCGCGATGGAATTTCCCTGTCGTCCGCCGCATGCATAATCGTCACATCCAACCTTTCGTTTGGCCGAACAACTAACTCTTTCAACCTGCTGGCAGTATCCCATTTGTCAATGATCAAGTTGCGAAACCAGTTCTGCAAGAATGGGTATTGTGCCAGTGGAGAGA
>JAKLMK010000028.1:156249-263687 GCA_022813445.1 Neophaeococcomyces aloes | reverse complement strand
TCTACGTCGGATCGACGAACATCTCTTTTCGCACTCCCTTACATCTAGGAACAACGGACGACCATGCTGAACTGGAGTCAGGCACACTGAGGTACAATCGAAGACGAGGGAAGTGGGAAGTCTGGCGTGGTAGACGATCGAGGAAATAGAGTACACTGACGAGGATAGCCAGTTCTCTTGCAGGCAGTTATCCTTCTTCCGAGCTCAAATTGACAGGGAGGACTTGATTAGAACGAGTCTCGCTCACACAATCCTAATGCGACAGGTCATAGCGTCGTAACTCGTAGCGATGTGACTTAGCTGAAACCCGGGAAACAATATGAAACTCTAACGATACCACCAAAATACCTGGCCAAATTCGAGACAGGCGCAAACATTTGCTTTTATTTCAGAAGACAAGACATACCATGAGAGTCCAAGAGCAACATAGAAGCGCTGACAGGGTGTGGTGTTGGGCGCATGCTCGAAGACGAATGGCTGGCTGACTTGACTGGTCGCTGACTCTCCAGAAACCATCGTGATTCGTCGCCTAGGAGCCACATTTTCTGTCCAATCAGCGATTCGGAACCTTACCTACTTAGCCGAAGACCTGCATGGAAGATGGGCATGTCTTACCATCAGGCAATGCGCTCTCCGTATCGGTATTCAATGTGCATCTTCGCTTTATGGAAAGTAAGCTTGAGGTCTAGAAGCTCTGCTATGCATGATATAGGCATGCAGGCTGTACAACGTATACTCACCAGTGGTGGGAATGTTTAGAGTGCGTACATGATCTATCTGTTGGCGTGGAGAGTATAAGCTACCTGTCGATCACGGTGACAGGTTCCAAGACAGCCCAGGGTATCGTAGATTCATGGTTCCCTCTTTGGTGAGTTCTCTATGGCAACGATAATGAACACAACCAGAGGAATTCATCAGACACGCGGTACATTGTGGGATAGCATATGCGCATACTCATCATCAGCCATTGGACTCCTTCAGACTATTCAATATACTTTTCAGCCGTTCTTTCAGCACATCATTCTTGGCTCTTGCAATTTGCTCCTCCAGTTCAGCGATCTTTTTGGCTCTCTCACCGTCGCTCTCGCCATCTTCATTTGCATCCTCATCATCATCCGCGTCATCATCGCCCGCACCACCCTCAATTCCCAGCTTGAATATCTGCGAGAATACCTCAGCCATCTTCCTATCCTTGATCGCAAACACAACCTCCATTCCAGCCCAATTCTCCAGACTCGACGTAGCCCCCTTCCTCTTCGACATCCTATCCTTCGCCCCCTCATCAAGAAGCACCCTCTTCCAAGCCCCAGCAACCTCCCCAACCGGATTCCCATAAGCACCACATCCCCACGCCCCCAACACCACCCTCCTCACACCCTTACTCTTTACAATCCTCATCACAGCCCTCATCTTCCTCTCCACATATTCCCGATCCTTCCCACTAGCATATCTTTTACCTCTCACTTCCTCACCATCATCGTCATCAAGTTCCGGAAACCGCAGCATCCCAGCAGTAACCACATCCAAGAAAAACCTCTCCCCCTTCGGCAAATCACTCGCCTCAGCATCAAAAGACCTAAACACAAGCACATCAGACGTATAAACACCCCCAACCTCAGGTAACCTGTAAAACTCCTCCCGCAAAGCAGGATACAACGTGGTCCGCATACACAGACTCTCCTCCTGCGACGTCGCGCCCGTGAGAAATCCGCCACCTGGCCTTAACGGCGATGCCATATTCAAAATCGCCACTTTATTAGTATTAGTAGATCCCGCTTTCCCCTTCCGCTCTCTGCTATCAGCATGACACATTTCCGCCGCCACACATAACATATCCGCAGACTGAATTCGTATCATGGGCCCCGTGCCACTCCCATCACCCTCACCCTGATCCTGATCCTGATGCTCAGTAGGCGTAGCCGCATTCACCCCCGTCCCCACCCCAGCTTCCACTTCAGAACCCTGTGCCACTACCGGTCCAGGCTCCACAAAAACAGCACTGCCCTCAACCCCCCTCCTTGCACGCGCATAACTCTGCAACAGAGCCGGAACATCTTTGTTAACAGTCTGTTTCGCGCGTTTTGCACGTGCATCACGGCGCTGAGATGGTGGAGGCGCGCCGAGGGAGGGCGTTATTCGGCCCATACTTGGTTTATCTTTTGGTGGTGGTGGTTATGTAGTGGAACATGCGTATCTGTGTATTTAGTTTGTGGTTTAGAGTCGGTCTTGTGTTGGGAGATGGGGATTGTACTATATGTGTGTACTATACTGTACTGTATATGTCATGTGAAAGTGAGGACCGTGGATCCTGGTCCGGTGGTTGATGGAGATGTTTTGCGATACGGGGTAATTTTATTCGCGGGCTACATGTACATATTATGAGCATTATTTGTACAGACTGTACAATACTGATTGGTCCGCAAACTCGCTACAGAGTACATGTGACACGCCTGAGCATTGCTAGAGCTTCATTCGACTCATTCAGTGGTTGTGGCAGTCAATAAACAGGAGAGCGGCTGAGATCTGGTGCAATTGGATTTGACTAATACATGTAGCTTAGTCACTTCTGACTACATACTGGCGAGCTCCAGACGAGCTCAGTGGGGAAGCTTTACCTTTCTGGATGAGAGCTTCCATGCAGGAATTCTATCTTTGCTAATAGGCATCTCGAGTACAAACATGCTTTGCTCGGTGGTATGCTCACAATCCCTCAAAGTCACCTCCTGGACCATCCTCTTCATCCATATCGCCGTCTACGATCTCCTTAGCCAACTCTCGTTCCCGCTCTCGTGCTTCCTGGGCATTCTTGAGTTCAAGTCTGTGTTGATTCATTGGAAATCGCATGGCCTGTATTATTGTGTTAGAATGTCAGATTCGCTTTCAGCAGGAGTTACCTAACTCACCTTAACACTCTCATCATGCAGAGCTAAGCACGCCCTGATTCTTGAGGAGTATGCATCGAATGGTTCTTGGCTGTTGTACACGTCTCCCACATCCTTACTCTTCATGAAGCCATGCTCATGGTCGAGACTGGCCTCTATGACACCGTCCCGAATGGCTTTAGCCACGATGTATTCTGCCGACTCTTCGCTGTCCAAACCAAGGCGCAAGCACATGTCGCGTAGAGATATCCGTGCATAAGAAAGCGACATCATTCGGATGCCAGTCTTGATGACGTTCTGACGGAGTCGAAGGATCAGTGTATATGTGTTGTCTGAACGGAAAGTAGCACTGTACTTTGCAGTCAAATCTTGAAAACCAACGACGTCTCCGGATGAGACGGCCTGAACTAATTGAAGGTATGGCGCGAGGGACTTTTCCAGGCTTGGCTGACGGAACACTGCACGATCGGGAATGTCGCCCATCAGCAGTTCCACGACTATCTGTAGTTTTGTTGAAGCCTGATAAAAGCCACTGGCTTTGTATGATGTGGGAGCTTTTCGAGTCGCACCTACCAGGTGATCATGGGCTTCTGTGTAAGAAAGCTGAATGGCCCGAATGCGACCGAGATAGTAAAGATACCGTGCGACCTGGTTGTTGGCTGCCGCATCAGGAAACTGAGTGTGAGAAATGAGAAGGTCGGCCTGAGTGATATGAGATGTCGAGAGGTAGTTGCGAAGCAAAAGCGTCGTTACTGATGCTTGGGTGTCTTGGTCTTTCCGGAGAGTTGCCGTTCGGAGAGCATCGAGAAGCGTCTTTCGAATGGATACCACTGCGGCGTTTGGTGACGGAGGGAGAGGGGCTGTCTCTTCAAAAAACAACGAATAGTAAAAGTATGCCCTCGCAGCCAGCGAGTCCATTGTCCGCCGATTCAATGTACGCAGATGTCCAACAAGCGCCTCTGAAAATTCAGCTCCCGTGTCAATGTTCTTGGTGTCATAGAAGTACACTTGTAGCAGGATGGAAAAATAAACATCGACCTCCGGTAGCATCTCTTTTGCCTGTGATTGACCCTTCTGTGGTGTGGACTGCGCACCCTCTTTTCTCTTGTACCATGCATCAGCCTCTACCTTGGGGAATCCATCTTCATCACCTAACGCTTTCAGCAGGGCGAATGATGTAGGGGTCGGTATTGTGTATGTGTCTATGATTGATCTCGCAAGAAGGTCGGCAGACAGCTGTTTTCGGATTGATGGTACAGAGCGAAGCACTCGGAGTGTGAAGCGAGGGTCGAATTGACTGACGGCTCGCTCTAACAAGCCTACATTCGCTTTGATATCTGGTCTGTGTCAGTGGAAGAAGCGGACGATGGAGATCGACAAAGTGTTACACACCATTGAACGCCTTGACTTTAGGATCTACCACCTCTTGCTCCTTTTCACCCGACGTGCCGTTCATGGTAACATCACCGTTATGGTCATTATCCACAGATTTAGAGGGTGGCACTACCACCGTCATCTCTTCATCCTCATCCTTATCTTTGGCCTTTTTAGTGTCCTTCTGAGAACTTGGCTTGTTGTCCTTTGAACCGAGATCTTGCGACTTTTTGGCGTTGTGTTTCTTAGATTTGTCTCCACTCATCTTGTAATTGCCTCAAAGTGTAGTACCGATGTCACGGACTTGTGGGAACTCAGGCTCAGCCTAGTTATTTGAGACGGATTCTTAGGGGAGCCGTGAGCTGACAGCGCCTTTCCAACACTGTGGCGCGATAGTGTTCAAGGACGAAGGATAAGATGTCAATGAACCTGCTCAGATCCTTACTGTTCTCGAACAGTGCCTGGGTTGTGGGTTGATATTGTCAGGCTTTAAGCTGCGTCAGGGAGGGGTTTATTTTGGGTGCTGTGGCTAGAGAGTGATGTTTGTAGAGGTGAACAGGACCGTGTTAGAGCACTGAAATCGAGGGAAGTCCGGCACTGTACAGCATGATGATGGACTTTGGTGTTGATTGACAGAAAGTGGGTCCGCAGGCGACTGCAGCATCGCGTCACTTTACACCGGACGGACTTGCCCTCTGTAAACACACACAAATGACCACGATCAGCACAGTGACCACTGTGAATTCATGTTTGCGTCTCGCCATCCTCTTGGTCAGAGGCTGTGCGGTACTCGCGACCTAGTCGAAAAATGACAACGTTTCGGAATCACCTGGAGCAAATCAACCTGTCGGCCAAGTTCATTGGGGACCTAGAGTGCGCCAGCAATGATTTCGTCTGGAGACAGTGCTGAGATATGCCAGGTTTTCTTCTCCTAGACCATTCACAAATGCCCTCCTTCACAATCGAGAAATTACGGCTTTGATCCGGGACGTTGAGCCTCACGAACGCGGTCTATTCTCTACAGACTCCAGCATTGGAGGTGAGATCGGGCAATCGAAGAGTAGGAGTATAGGTCCAGATTTCCGCGCAAGAAAGCAGACAGGCTACAATGGCACTCAAAATCAGGCTTCAGCGGTCGCTAGAGTGCTTGGCAGGGATATGCTCAAAAAGATTCAGTCGTCAAATCGCCATGGTAACCGAGAACGAGGCGTCGATGTTGAGGTCCTCCTTGTGGGAGCCGAGAGACTGTGTGAAGCGTTCGATGTGCCTGGTGCTTTGGACAAGATTGCAATACTACGTCAACGACACTACGAGGTTTCTACATCCATTAAACGATATGAGACTCAAGTCTCTCAGCAGCAAGCAGCAATAAGCAAGTATAATGGCGGAGAGCAGAGATATTCAGAGGACGCAGAGAACACCATCTCGGTGGCTGATATGCAGAAGTCGATCACAGAAGCTGATCTGAGGGCTGAGGAAGAGGCTGTCAGAGAACTAGATGCAAAGAAGAAGGCACTCGAGGCAAGAGTTGCTAATATAGGGAAAGACCTTGGTGGAATTCGTCGATGAGAGGCATGAAACATTACGTTAGACTGTGTCGTCTACGTGTTTGGACGATCAAGCCTTAGTATTTGCTGCCAAATGTTTACGCACCAGAAGTTGGAGGCCTCCACAACCACAACAGCTGTTCTTCCTCTGTCTGATGGCTGTGAGCAATGTTCTCCCGCCACAACGAATCACCGGCGGCGCTATATCGCGCCGTGTTAGATGTCGTGCACCTCTCGCCAGTTTCTATGCGAGTTGAGAGGTGGCCTCGATAGCTATCGGAGCTTCCAAGAATATCTTCCCACGCGATTCACATGTCGACAAGGCCAGGCCAGCTGTTCAAATGATCTCGATACAACTACGTGGAGGCCATCAATCAAGGACATGCGGGAAGTCTTTGTTGCTGTCATCGAAATATTTGATAGCCTGGGAAGTTTTCAACAGGCTGGGCTTGGGCTCGTGCAAAACCGACCTTTGACGTAATCATCGACACCTATGAACTTTCACTTAAGCCCAGAGTGACAACCTCTCCTGGGCGTTCCCCGAATTCCTCATCTATCATCACAAAAGCTTTTGAAGAAGTGATACGCTGGAACGTTCTCAAAACGACATATCAGGCACGTAGGAGGCGTTATTCTAATCGAGGACATTGTCAATGAAATACTCGAAGCCAGTAGTGGCTATCGTACTAACATGAGACTCAAACCTAGAAAGTTGTGAATAATCAATCGCAAATGTGACGTGTTCGCTGATGCTCGGATAAAGCCAACAATTCGGACAGACTTAGTTATGTCCTTCATCACAAACAGAAACAGTTGACATGCACGATCTCGTGCCAGAAACGTGATTCGACCAATACTGAAGATCGCGAGCAGTATCTTGGGTAGATGCCAATAGCCGTGTATGAAGAATGCTCATAGAACTTGAAAGTGTCATGCAATCAGGGCAGTTGCGTCTCCAGTGAATGCAACAAAGCTCACAGCTGCATGTCCCTTGCTACTACTCTACCGTATGGGCTGCCGAGTCTCTTTTACTCTGTCTGTCTCACTTACTACAGTACCTAGGTAGGTAGGTAGGTAGTCGATGTTTGTTTCCGATTGAACAGGAACCTCGTCCTCAGGCGTGCTAACATAACATGAAAGAGATGTCTACTTTCTGCAAGGCAACCATCACCATCTTTCGCGAGTGGTTACTGTTGATGCTCTGTGCGATCCTATTCGCTGTTCAAGTCCACAGTCTGGGCCTGAGGAACGTCACGGCAGGAGAATGGCTCCAGAAGCCCTGTTCAGGGGAAATGAATTTGAGAGTGTCAGCAGCAGCCACATCAGTCCTACTTGAAATATACATCCCAATATCGAGGCTATTCTTGAATCAAATCTCCAATGTTCTACAGTTACTTGATGTCAATAGTTACCCGCATGACATCTAGCATACAGTACACACACGTTCTTATTGATCGTTGAAATATGGACTAGAGCTCGGCAAGGCCACCAGAAACTTTCTCCTAACGCCGCTACGAGTACGTTCTAGGCTGGCAATTGGTGGAGCGGCTTCAGCCCTTGGCCCTTTTCAGCACTTCAGCACATCCCAGCAGCTCAAAAGCGATGGAGCTAAGCTGCTTTTGGGTAACCGTCGACATTAACTTATGCAGCTGAGCAGCCGCAGACACCTTTCGGAGAACTTGCAGTCTCCATGGAGCACTTTGGCTGATCTCGGTACATTCGATGGGGATCAATGCCATACAGGTGAGTTGCTCGTCTTCTCATTTGTTCGACGCATCCTTCCTTTTGACTTCCTCTCGTTCTTTGGTGGATCTTGATGTATATGTATGTTCGTCGGTGTTATGCTGTTCTGGCTTGATCTTCCGAAATATCCTGCAGTACGATCAAGTAATCGGTCCTCGGAAGTATCGAATCAGGGCCACCAACACTAGTCAGTCGTTAAAGATGCGCTGTTGGTGTCCTCTCTAGCCTAAGAACTAATCGCAACTTCTGTCTTCCATAGACTTCATCTTATCTTCAGCTTGCTTCATTCTGTGCCAGGCTTGTCACCTTTGCGACAATACCAGATACACTCTTTGTTGCGACACCATCGATTCAGCCTTACCTGCGAAGCTAGCCTAGCGCAAAGTGCACCCGATCACAAACCTCCTTGTCGTGTCGTTTACGAAGATGTCAGTGGTTTGAAAGGAGGCAAATCGCCTGCGCACAAGGACACAGCTGTCACTAGGCCCTACGACGGACAGCAGAAAGAAGTGGGCAAGGAGAAAGCGTTTGGGTGCTGGTACATGTTCTAGCTGAAAAGGTTGACTATGAGCATGCGATCGAGCAAGTCAGACGGCTTGGACTTCTCCAATATGCGGCCGATACGAAGCAGAAGCGTGTCCAGTGATGTGGTGTCGAGCTCGACCAAGTCAGCAAGTACCATGCATTTCATGCCACATGCTAATCCAGCGCCGGCTTATATTGCTCAAAGTGAGGCCTCGGAACTACTTTCGGCTGAGTTGAATCGGAAGGTAGATGTCTCTCCATCCGCTTTGACGCTGCTGAATGAGTTCTTGGACAATGTATTGTATAGTATCATTTCAATCTCACACTCTGTCACACTAGGCCAACTTAAAGCGTCCGTCCCGATTGTACTCAAACCGAGACTAGGAAAGGCTGCCCTTCGAGTGGCAGAAGAAGAACTCAAAGAGTATATGGAAGATGAAGAAGCAGAAGAATTATACTCGGATAAACAAGGTCAACAGCCCAAGGCAGACTTTGACGCAGAGCTGGTCTGGAAGTTGGCACGCTTGCGATGCATGGTGTATGCAAGGATGGGCGATTTGGAGGAAGAAGACGAAGAAGATTGGCTTGACAAGGAAAATCTTCTCGATCAAGCAGCCGCATCATCTGTTTCATCCCGACAATCTCTGGCCGTAAATCCAGCCTCTGCGATTTTTTTAACCTCTATCATCGAGTATCTGGGAGAGCAAGCCTTGTATTATGCTGCGCAGCATGCCGAGAAGCGACACGAAGTTGCCCAAAGCCAGCACGGGACGACCTTGGATGATCATCTGGCTTTGCACAATTCCGACATTGTGCTCGAGGGTAGGGACATGAATCATGTAGGAAGAGACAGTCCGCTCTCACGATTGTGGAGGTCATGGAGACGGAACACGCGATCAACCGGAGATGCTTCGTCCAGGCCAATGTCACCCGAGAATATGCTCTCGCCTGGTCTCGATTCTCTGTACAGCCACACAACGAGCAGTAGTGCTCATCATTCAATCCGGCCAATATTGGAAGAGTTTCCGGCACCAACGACACGCCAGAGCGCTAAAGTACCTCCCTCACAGATCCCTCTTCCTACCTCTGACAAGGATTTCGAGGAGACTGAGGGTTATGGTGTCTCATTGGGAGACTCAGGCTTATATGCAGACAATTTTCCCAAGAGACCTGCGAGTATGCCGTTGATGCCCGGCCAAATCATAGCAGAGCCATCGATACCTCTACACGACGACGCGCCTGAGTATCGTGAGCGTAGTCCTCTACGTCCGACATTTGAGAGACAACGGTCAAGCTCTGTACCTGTCCTGATAACAAGCGTTGGAACGACTGCAAACAACCGACTCGTGATCTCTTCTCAAGAGGAAGATGAAGGAATGGATTTGCCACTACAGGGAGGTTTTGAGCAGCCAAAACGTCAATCGGAGTTGGTCGATCGAAAGGAGTTGAGAAAGAGTCCCAGCTCGTTGGTCGCAAATTCCCAGCCATCCGCTATTTACAACTCGAAACGTCCCTCGTCTGCTACGTCACCTGATCAGCTGAATACTACGGTAGGCGCTATCGCAAGTGCTTTAGGTGTTGTTGGAGTGCACCATATACAGCCACGGAATCCGCAACCTGTTAATGTCAACCAAACACCAAATGTAGCATCAAAGGATTCAAGGCAACTAAAGCAGCCGCTGACCAGTGCCTCAATTACTCGCTTGGACGACTTCGACGTGATGCACGTATCCGAAGACCGGCCATTGCCAGGAGAACAGGAAACCACCCGTGGTAAGACTGCTACTCGAGGTGAAGGCTTGTCAGATCAACGTGCGCTGTATCACGATAGCACCACCTACAGCCGCGAGGACCATTTCAACCATTCTCAAACTCTTTCCAAAGACATACCGTCCGTTTATGCAAGCCAGGAACGTGCACCACGATTTCCAGAGGATATGCGCCCTGTTTCCAGACAGTCGGATCAGCCAGAGAGGATTGAATCAGGCTACGAGCCCGGTTCGGGGCCATATGTTCCTTACCCTCGTGCATCAAGCCATCACCATGACCTGGGTGGCTATGTACGACAAACCGATTCGCCCATCTCGGCTACCAGTAGTAAAGTCTTCAACAGTCGTCCCCAGCACACTGAAGAGACAGTCCCGGAACTTCCAACGTCTCAGCCGATGCAGCAAACACCTCTGGGGACAGCAATGACTAATCGACCTCGTGGTCATTCAAAGTCGTCCTCAAGCAGCAGTCGACTTCTGGGTTTTACTAGAGATCTAACAGGCCGTCCACAAACTATTCACCAGCAACGCGCAGCTGGAGACATGAGTGACGAAGTTCGTCGCGCTCATTCGTCAACACCGAATAGTGCTACCAGAAACGAAGGTCTCGCTACGGCTACTCCTTCTTCACCACAAAGACCGCAGCATTTGCGATTACGCTCGGACTCAGGAGGTAAAGTTTACAGCTCCACAGATGAGGATCATGGGAAGCACAGTCTCGAAGAGCTGATTGAAAGTGGCGAGACATTACACTACACCCTGACGCCACCAACAGCTACCTTGAAGGAGGATGATGTGAGTAAACACCCAGTCTTGATTACCGTGGTATTAACATTACTAGGCTGACTCACCACCGAAGCGCACTCAGACTCAGGAACTAGCAGACTTCTTCCGCACAACAGCACCTCCTGGTCAAGAGTATGCTCAACCAGGGGCTAGTCGCTCGCACAAGCTGAGCATGGATGCAGCACGTGCCCCGGAGTTGGCAGTAACTCCAGAGCACAAAGCTGTCTCGTCACCAAAGAACATCGTTCTGGTGAAGCCTCAAGCAACGAAGCACAAAAATCCTCTTGGAGAGCCACGGGGGCCGACAATAGACCGAGTAACTAGTATACGCGACTTAGCAGATTACGCCCGGTCCACGGGACCTTACACCGACGACCAACTACCGAAACCACTTTCCTCAATGGTGCCTACTGTAGCAACAAACAAACCAACTTCCCCAGTGCCTAAGGCGTCTGTAGGCACTTCTGCTCCAGGAGCCTCGAGACCAGTGAACAGACTTAAATTACAAGCACGGGATGCTAGGCCTTCGCGATATGCGGAGTCGACCGCGTTGATCGATTTCATCCGTGAAGGGCCACCCAGAGAACCTGGCGATCACCGCATAAATCGTCGTGTGGCACCTTTCCGTACAACCATGGATTCAGACGATCTCAATGCCCTCGCCTCGAAATTGCCAAAAGACTCAACCGACACGAATGGGATAAGATCCATTGACACAACCACAAATTCGCAGTCGCCACTGTTGAACAATGAAGCGCGCCCTAGCAGTAAACCAAAGCAACACACCGTAATGCGACAGCCTTCTGTAGCTGATGCTGAGGATGGTATGCCAAAAAGAACACGAAGAAGGGTTAAGGACCCCTACGCTATTGACGATAGTGATGACGAACTCTTCAATGATACACCTAAACAAACTCATGAGGAGTCTCTAATTGATTTCCTCCAAAACACAGCGCCATCGCAACAAAATATGACAGCCCTACCAGTCATGTCCAGTCTGGAAGAAGCAAGATCAAACCTTACCGGAACGGCGAGTACGGGCAAACTTAACGATTTGGTGCGTGGTGGAAGAACTAATCTCAGCGATTTGCAAAGTTCTCAAGTACCAGGAGCTCGTGCAGAATCACCACACTTGACTCAAATCGGATCCAAGCTCGACAGCTACCGACCAACGCAGGCAACTCATGCAGCACATATGGATCGCAACCGACGGCGTTCAAAAAGTGAAGCTCGAAATCCCATGAAAGGATATGGAGCAACGTCTGACCTGGCGGATTTCCTGAGAAACAGTGCGCCACCGCCAAGCTCGGAGCAGCAGCCCCAACCGTTCATGCTGAACAATAAGGGATCGACTGGAGAATTGAAACAGGAAAGTGGATTAAAGAAGTTCTTTTCAATGAGAGGGAGAGGGAGGAGTAGGTGATTGAACGTCACTTGTATCTCAATTTGGCAGCGATTTATCCTGAGTACCATCACGACAGTGTAAGTGAGTAAAGGTCGATCAAGTGGGATTCATAGTCAGACACAAGTATTGCGCCAGTGGTTTTTTTGGCATACTGTTCAAGGAAGGGATGGTTGATTTTGTTACACAATACCCCGGATACGAATTTTTGGTTGTAATTTATCTTGACCCCGATCTAACAGTCAAGCAGGTGAGACATAATAAAGCCGACAGGGTGTCCTTCAAGTATATTCCGTTCTCTTCTTCGGCAAAATAATGCCATGTTCAACTCTCTCTATAACAAGTAGAAGTCTTCTCCCTCCGCTCAATGCTCCAGAAAAGGGACCAGTCTTATCGGCACGTGACAACCACCGATAAACCCCTGCCGAACTTTTGGGCGTACTCCTGAATGGGCCAAACTACACACTGCACATGAGACCAGATTTCGTAGTTAATACCAGACTACGAATCTCACAACTTCCACCACCACCGTCCCTTCTAACCACAAAGATCGAACGATGGGCTACCACTCGGCGCTGACATCGCTACGGCTCATCCTTCTCTGCCTCCTCATTCCGTTCTCGTACGCACTGAAATTCGATCTCACGGCCGAAGCGAGCGGACGAGCACAAGAGCGATGTATACGGAATTTCGTGAATAAGGATACGCTGGTTGTTGTTACGGCTACGATTAGTGGGGAACGGGGGGATGGGCAGAAAGTTGATATGCATGTACGTTGAGCCTTTATTCTTGGATTATGCGTTTCTGGGTTCTCATGCACACTACTGCGTGGGGAGGAGTGGTGGTGGTGGTGGTGGTAGTGGTGGTGGTGTAATGCTGCCGTCGTCAAGATGGTGTGCTGTTACGGGAGTGTTAGGGGGATGGTGTTGAATCATATGCTGACGAGACTCTTTCTTTCTACAGATCAAAGACGCGGTAGGCAACGAGTACGGTAAACCGAAAGATGTTGCTGGGGAGAAACGAATGGCGTTCACGTCGCTTGCGGATACGGCTTTCGATGTCTGTTTTATGAACACCCAGACTGGTCGATGTACGTGGTCCTGCAATACCGTCAAGACGTTCAGAGCGATTGATTGACTGATTTCGTTATAGCATCATGGGGCCCTCAAAGCCGCCACGTCGAACTAGATATCGACATCGGCGCCGACGCCCGCGACTGGTCTGCCGTCCAAGCAGCGGAGAAGTTACGCCCCGTCGATACCGAGCTACGGCGCATCGAGGAGAACGTCAACAACGTCGTTGAAGAGATGGAGTATTTGAGAATGCGGGAACAGAAATTGAGAGATACGAATGAGAGTACGAATGAGAGAGTTAAGTGGTTTGCTTTTGGGACGATGGGGATGTTGGTTGGATTGGGTGCTTGGCAGGTTGTTTATTTGAGGGCTTATTTCAGGTGTGTATATTATCTATCGAAAGTGATGGATGGATATTTTTGAGGAGTGGAAAGCTGACAGTGTGCAATAGGTCGAAGCATCTTATCTAGATTACCCTTTTCTGATACGATCACGAGCGATGGTATCGAGCAGGAGGACGACAAACACATGCGGTTGTAATGTTCAATACGTGCAAGCATGTACCCTATACACATCGTGGCGGACCATACCGCTCCCAAGAGGAATCTAGACTCCTGCACGAAGTTCGGAACAAGCAGACTTATGCTATTTAGCTCTCAAAGCAGCACGGCAGTTTTATCGCAGGCCACCAGCATTTGGACAAGTCTTCAGTTCAGATGTAGCCTCCAAGGATACACGCTGGTCTCGGACTCTTTCATCACATTCAAATTCAAGATATCCACGCCTCCTCTTCCGCTCGGCCCTCATGCTACGACACAAGCCAGACAGGTTTGTTCACTCTAGATCATATGAAATACAATAACAATTCACGGTCCACTTGCAAGCGAGATCATCGTCCTCGGTTTCGTGTTTGAGTCCGTATTCTGCCGTCCCTTGCCATCCTTACTGGTTGTCCCTACACTACACCACACTACACTACCCCTAGTCCCATGAACCATAGGTTACTCAAGCGACCTGAACGTTGAATCTGACTGGTTAGCGTTGCAAATTCATTAAACTGAACGCATACCTGTTGTCCCCTGTCATTGGTTGTGTCATTTGTTTCGCCCTTGTACTTTCTTACTGTTAGTAATCGACGCGAGAATGTATTTTTATCGCACTAGTGGGGTACGGATTCATTCCTATAACACTACGTGTATTTCAACAGTCTGAGGTATAGCATACGCCTCCATGTCTGTCGCTGCTGTTTTTACTGTGGTTGGGTGTCTGTACACATGAAACATTCCTCACATTCTTGGTCTTATCTCCTAACCCTCCAGGACTAGAAAAACAGAAAGCCAACACATCTGCCTAGTATTGATCCCCCTTCATTTTTCCCATTTTCGTCTTGTGCGTTGTATATAATCTAAGATCGTGTCCGCGTTCTTGACTTCCAAGAAGTAGATCATGCTCGACAGCTATAATCTAATCTATTTGCATACAATGCAACGTGTGCCGCGTACATCTCACTAGCTCTAGCACGGAAGACGCTCGTTCAGCACAGTTACGTCTTTCTCGTTCCGAGCCACTTGATGAGCAGCGGGAGTTTCGCTCCGTTTCCCGTCAGGATCATAGACTGTGGTAATGCGGTAAGGGTTATTTCAATAGCTAACGCACGCCTCATTTCTCTGAATCTCAGAGATGTGATTCTTGAAGGGGGTGGTTTCGGTCAAGATGGACGGCTGGTACCAGGTGGGAGATCGCCTTTCCGCTCGATAGTCGATCAGCCCATCGCCTTGCAACGGCACGCGGGCAGCAGAAAGTGATCGTAACTCCATGCGAGACACTGACTCGGCTTACTTCATGCAGAGTTGATAGACCTGATTAGTAAGAACAATCAGGTAGTAGTGATCTGGCTGCGTGCTAAGCATCCTGCTCCGAGCCGAAGCAACAGTTCATGGTTTCCACTGTGGCTGGAAGTGTTGGAGACTACCTTGTTCATCCACATCATACTTCCCGGTAGGCAAGAACAAGTACGAGGAGGCAGCGAGTAGAACCATGGTGAATTTCAACCGGAGAAACATATATCGATTCGATTCGGGTTTTCATGCTTGCGCTAGCTTGGCTGCCACTGGTTGAGTAGCTCATAGTTCTCAAACATGAGATTGTCTTGGAAGAACGTTTCGTCGTCATTGTTGATGATCCATGAGAACATATCCTGATCAGTGTTATTCGTGCCGTTGTTAATAGGAGTTGCCAGCCTAGGCACTACCTCATCAAATCTAGTACCCGATGTTGCTGAGTTGAGAGGTGGCAGTCCAGTTCGAAACGACTGGAGCTCACCAAGAGAGTCCGCATTCGTCGTCATTGAAGTGGAATTTGCCTTGTTGACACGACTGTCTCCCTTTCGCTGGATATGAATTTGCCCCAGCATAGGTACTTTGAGTGTCAGACCTTCGGAGTGATTGAGACTTCGGTTGTTGCCGTCAAGCAAGTCACTCAGTGAACGCAATGCCACAAGTGTCTTCCGTGCAGAATCTGAAGCTACCAAGCCTTCGGACTTTTCTTCCATGAGCTGCATAAACTCCGATAACAACTCAATTGTTTCAGCGTTACTGTCTCCGGCTCTGTCAACAGTAAACCTGGGGTTTGATCGAGCACCGTGAGACGCCAGGAGAAGGACGACAGCGGCTGTGAAAGTTTGAGCATCCATAGGTCTTGTAAAGAACATACCATAGGGTATCAGCCGATACATCTCACACCATGATCGAGCGACGGCCCGACAAGCTTCAATACCCCTTACACGACTGAAGGTATACTGACCTGAAGGATCTGATCGTAAAGCAAATGGTAAGTGAACTCGCATAGCAATACAATAATGTTGAAATCGAAGGAGTCGTCCGGAATCAACAACGGTCGAAGTGTTGGGAGACCACCAATCCTTCGGCGTTGATGAAGCCAATACCTGTAACTCATTATCGAGTCTTATTACCCTAGCATAAAGCTCTGTCTCTGCTCCCAGGGCAGCCTGGAGGTCATCGAGTTCCTGGACTTGAATTGCAATGTTACTAAGCATGAGCCAATAGGCAGCCGCGTTCACTTTGCCATTCAAAACTAGCGACTGTTGCGGTGCAAGTAAGTGTGAACGCGTCGTGATCGGAAAGTTCATCAATGTCCCTGCGAGCCTTTCGACGGAGCAGATAGACTCCCATAATCGAGCTTTGGCCACCATGATATGGTCATTTACTGACGTACCTTCAGCTGCGCGGATTTGCACTATCCTTGAGGCGCGTGGCAGGCCGATGAGTTCCGCTATTGCGATGATTCTGCGCAGGCCTAGCCAAGATTTTTGCAGAACTCCGGCGGATAAATTGAGTCGCATGAACATCATGGCCGTTTCCAGACCAGAGACGGTTCCCAAAATACTATCATGCGACATAATATGCCTCTCCACGGTAAGCTTTACAGCCTCAGCGAAAGTGAGGCGCTCCCGCTGAACCCAAGGTATATTCTGAGGAGTGTAAGCTTCTTTTCGAACTTGCTGTGACGCGATAGCCAGGGCCATAAGCCAGCATGCCAGTTTAAAGGTATCGATATCTGGTGCCTTCATCAAAGGATAACAGGCAATCATCGCCTCAGGAGAGCTCGCCAAGGATGTAGTTGGAGATAGCTCCTGTAGCATAGACAATAGTCCTGTAAGGTGGTTACTAAGCGTAGCAACCTCTTCCTCATCTGGTACGAGTGGTTGTAAGGCATCCCTAGCTTTATCAAGTAGTTGTGTGGTTGTTTTCTTCTGCCGATCATGCTGCAGTTGATTGTTACGTGTAGTATCGGTGCTGATCCACTCATTCTGGAATAGAGTGTTCATGTGTGAGCCATGGTCGTCTATTAGCACTTCGGAAGCTTTTGAAGATGTATCGTCGTTGTCATTTTCATCCTCCTCGACGTCTCTCATATCATGGTTATGCGTATGGCTTGATATTGAAGGTCGGATACTGTGGACTTGTGGTGCCTCGATATCGAGCCTGCTTTCAATACGGCTTACAGCTCTACGTAGCCGCTTGACCTCGGCCTCTAGTTGGCCTATTCGTGTTTTTGAGCTGGCACTGTGACTGGCAGCTAGTGCAGTAGGCGACTGAGCGACGCACACAGAGTTCCTTTCCTCGCACCTCCGGCATCTTTGGGAATCCTCTGACAGCCATGAGCAACGAATCTTACGACGTCGACCTATGCTGGGTCAGACTGATACTCAGAAGGGTGTATTGGATTTCTGGTTACATTCAGCGCAGCTCTTGGGAGCCCTGCGCGGCTTTGCTGAGGAGTCGTCGTCGTAGGTACTCATCGCGTTGCCATAGAAAGATTATTAAGTCGGAGATACGTCGGACAATGCAGCATGGATTCGTGCATGGGATGGTGCTCTTCAAGAAACCCGCGTCCGTGAGGCGATGGAGGGACGCAATTCGGAGTGAAAGTGAGCCGCGGATCCGCGGAGCCGCATCGAGTCCGTCCGTTGAGGTCACCCACGTGGTCCCCAACCAATCATGTTACAGTATGCAATTTGTAGCTTCCGTAAATGCAAACGACTGGCCAGTCTTGTTGTTGGCGACGACTCTTGGTATGCAAACTGAAGTCATGGCTTCATCGGAGACACGAGAAGCTGCATATGGTTCGGCATACTTGACCACGATATATCCCGCCTCAGTACGATCTAGTATTGTTGTCGTGTCACCCTTCCTGACTGTCTTGCATCCACTTTGATCAGTATCACAACTTCAACCATTCCGCCTCGACATTCAGTACACCGAGTATCCTTCTAGTATGAATCAGACGATACGATATTCGGAACCTCTTCACAGCTAGAATCTCGACAACATGTCTCAGCCGAATGCGTCTCAACAGCAGCAATCTAAAGGCCCACCTTATGCTTCCAAAGTCGCCTCAACAGGAGGTCTTCCATCAGTCATTCCTGATGTCCCCGTCTGCGCTGTCTTATTATGTTTCTATATCGGCTTTGCTATCACCAATATGACCATCTTCCAACTGAATCGCCGGAGAAAATACAAATTCTTGCCAACAGTATTCATCTTCGGTTTCTGTATGTCCAGGCTGGCTACACTCGTCCTTCGTATCACATGGGCAACCAGACAGCACAATGTCCGACTGGCAATTGCTGCGAACGTCTTTGTCAATGCCGGCATCCTGATTCTGTACCTTCTCAACCTGATCTTCACCCAGCGAATCCTACGAGCTACCCATCCGAAGATTGGTTGGCATGCAATCTTATCAATCACCTTCAAGGTATTCTATGCTGCTATCGGTGCAGCCCTAGCCATGGTTATCACAGCAGCCATCATTGGCGCATATACACTCAACACCTCTACCCTCGAGAAAGTGAGAGACGTCCAACTCGCAGCAATCACCTTTCTGCTGATCTTCGTAACTTTACCACTCGTCCTCCTCGCCCTCGCGCATTTCCTACCACATTCAAGCGACGAAGAGCACTTCGGACAAGGCAGCATGACGAAAAAGAAAGTCATCGTTCTCCTGGTAGCATGTCTCCTGATTACGATCGCCGGATTCAAAGCTGGAACTGCTTGGATGCCTCCACGTCCGATCACAAAGCCTGCATGGTACCATTCCAAAGCATCGTTCTACATCTTCAATTTCGCCCTTGAGATCACTGTTCTTTTTATCTTGACGTTGTCGCGTCCAGACAAGGGCTTTCATGTACCGAATGGAAGTAAAAGGCCGGGTGATTATACTAGATTGAGCATCAGTGCGGGCCCTGAAATTACAAGGGAAGAACGAGAGATGTATGGTGTTGATAAGATTTGAACTGAATTGGGTTGAATTTCAATGATGAAGTCATGTCAAGTGCATTGAGCGAGGAAGTTACGATACTACTGGGACAAATGAGCGCCGATGGTTGCTATGCTCGCTCTCCTTTTCACGAGCCAGGCACTGTTGAACGAGAGGAGGGAGTTTATAGGACTACATATACTCGAGCAAAGCTACAGTATTGTTCCGTCTGTAACTGCACAGCAATAGAGTTCAGTAGAAGCACAGTCCAGAGACTATTATTTTCTCTTTCTCCTCTTTATTTATTCCCCTCCCTATCTACTTATTGTATACAACACATCTCGTTTTTTGGTTACTTAGCTTACGTATATCAAAATGCCATCTTTCCCCTCATGCCATCCTTACCTCCTCTCCTCTCCTCACTTCTCGTCTCCAGGTCTCCTCACGATCAAGTTTTGTTCACAAACGTATGTAGTCATTAAGTATGTACTACAACACCTAACATACACACGCTCAACGCCCTTGATTTCGTACAGATGCTCGCCACTTTGTTAATCAAACGCTAGTATGATGTCTTCTCACTTTCTAAGAAGTTGCTTCGTCACGTCCGATTAGGATGAGTGTATGCCATGCCATGTTATGGAGGCAGTATGGCACATATCATATGGTATATCGGTTTGAGAATGCGGTCCTACAGTTGTGGGGCGGATGTCTGACGTGAAGCGATGCGGGGGCTATGAAGGCAGGAGGAAAATAAGGAAGGAATGAAGGAAGGACGTGCGGCGTGCGCAATGAGGGTATCTACCTTACCTCTGTCAATGCGATTCGTGAAGCAGCGACTCAACAACATACGATGTACGCACCTTTGCAGTGAGGAAGGGGGGCTTTTGATAAGAAGGTGTAGGTAGTATGCGACATTGTACACCTGGGGACGAGGAGGAAGAGCGCAGTTGCAGTGGGAGTGCAAGTGCAAGCATGGAGAGTTTGCGAAGATGAGGTAGATCCCAAGGTTGCCTGGTGTGTATGGTAAGCGAAGGGTAGTGCGATGGCATGGCGGACACCGAGAACGCAGAATGAATGAATGAGGGCAGAAAGAACGTGGGTGCTGTTTAATGATGATGCTTAATAGCTGCTCGCGCAACCTGTAACTGAGGTACGTGGCTAGAGTGCTGTTGTGTTGACAGATTCGTATGGCTCGGAAGATGAGATTCACCATAGGTAGGTATGTAGGTGTGACGACCGCCTCAGACGATCAAGATAACAGCGGTCGTCGCTCATGCTCATTCTCACCCTCACTTTCAGAATTCCCAGATCGTCGTCCAACAACAAAACTATAATGACAAGCCATCCCCGCTAGAAACCCAACCGCATCGTTTTTGAAAGCTAGGAGTAAGCCCGCTGTTACCATCATGGTTGTCCATCGCTCTTTGCGCTCTTGCTGCGTAATGCCACCCGTGCTTGATGATGTATCGGTAGTAGTGGTCTCTTTCAGATCCCGTGCCTGCCCAACCGTATTTAAACTCTCGCCAACGCTGACTAACTCCAATCCCGCTGCGATGACCAGAACACTCAACAAAGCACTGGGAAATTTTTGTAACAAGGCTGTAAGACTATTTCCAAATACCAACCCGAGGATTAATTTCAGCACACCGAGAAAGATTATGCTCGCGCCGGACCGTGCCCCGAATTTATATTGTGCTGCCAACCCACCGCTCCCGTGACACACGGGCATGCCGCTGAAAAAGCAGGATATGAGATTCATGGCTGTGATGCTGAGGCCTATACTCGTTACGCTTGGTGTCGAGATGTGTGGGAGGAGGTCTGCTGAGAGGTGTGTTACGGCGATTATGGAGTTGAGTGTTGTTAGGGGCAACTGGCCTATGCCTGCTGTTAGGATGCCGGTTCGCCACTCGGGGGTTGTGGGGAGGAGGAGTTTTGGATGCCAGGGGGTTATGTGGGGGAGGGAGTTGTTGGTTTGGAGGGTTAAGGTGAGGGCGAAAATGATGCCTAGTGTTGTGGTAAGAAGGGCGAAGGGGATTCGTGATGATGATGATTGTTGAGTGGGGCTGATGTTGATGTTTATCGTTAGGAGGGCGATGAACGTCGCTATTAGCCAGATCTTGTTGTCGGCCCAGCTTGGGCCTGTCCAGGATAGACTTGCGGTTGCTGTGGTGCCTGCTGCGACAACTAGTGATAGACCTGCTCCGACTTGAATTCCTTTTACGACTGGCACTGGAACGTAGCGCGTTACGACTGAGAGGAGACGCGTTACACTGAGGAAGCCGATGACACTGCCGACAAATAGTCCTGCGGCTGCGACTTCGCCGGCGCTCATGCGTTTTAGGATTGCGACGGCGGCAATGGCTTTCATTGGCTGGACGGGGAGGGGGATTCCGAAGAATATGCCTGTTGCTATGTTGTAGATGCCTGTTAGGATGAGGGTGGTGGAGAGGGAGATGGCATGGTTGGTTGTGAGGGCTATGAGGAGTGGGAGGAATGTTCCGAGGTCGCCTAGGGAGCCGGATATTTCGGAGAGTGGTTGTTGGCGGAAGGTGGTGAGGTTGTGTGCGTGGTTGCGGCGGAGCCGGGTTATGAAGGAGGAGATGATGGATGGCATTTTGGATGTTGAGTAGAGTTGTTGTGGTTTAATACTTGACGGTGAGTGTTGTACATGAGGTTGTGAGCGTGTTTTATATACCTAGGTAGCAGACGGAGGACGTATAGGTAGTCTCTCGGGTCCAGTAAATTTGCAAAATAGCTGCAGTGTCGAGATAATGAGCAATTTAAGGGTCTGCTATAGTTTATATGCTTGTTGCAATTGCTTGTGAAGTTGAAAAGAGTGCTTTGTTACACAGAAGACGACGTGCGTAATATGAGTGGTAATGAATGTGTCTGATGATCAAGTTGTGTGAGCTGTGGGCTTATCTAATGATCTTACAAAATCCACGTGATCTTTAGCTCCGACCATGTGGTCTCTGCCACCACACCATTTTCTTAACCTGATTTTCGCCTGTTTCGATATGTGTACGGCTGTGTAGATCTTCGAACGTTTTTGAAGCTCAAAACAGATCACGGTTTTCCTTGATATGTACTTTGTATGTATTTCTAGAGTGCTACCGCTACTTCGACTTCTACCACGGAATTTTCCCTTCTGTCCTTGTATACGTTGCGGTTTCACCATCCGTCTCAGTGGCCAAACGCACTGCATTCACAGCGCCCAATGCCGGATCCTTTTCACCTGTTGGATCTATATCGTTCAAACCTGTGCCACGGTGGCCGGGACAGCAAGTATTGACTTTGAATCTTGGGTGGTCAAACGCGTACTGTACAGCCAGCATATTCACGGCTGTCTTGCTCGCGCTGTAATATGCATAGCCTGGCGCAGGAATCTTGCCGTAGTCGAATACGGTGCCGATACTGCCGAGAGTGCTGGTAATGAATATGATCTTGGGGGCTTTACTTTGTTCCAGCAGTGGAATCAGCTTATCGGTTACCACGCCGGTGCTGATGACGTTGACGTTAAAGATGTGTGATGACAGCTCGCGTGGTGAAATTTCTTCTGGTGAGGGTTTCGAGCCAGAGCGGGTGAGGTCCAGACCGGCGGTGCCAGCGTTGTTGATCAAGACATCAATTCGGCCAAAGTGTTGATCGATGGCTTTGTAGCAACGGTCGATGGACTCATCATCGGTGATGTCGAGTTGAATTGGATTGACGTTGGATGGTGCACCCATGGAAGATGCAGCCATCTCGCCATCTTGGGTATTGCGGCAGCCCAGGAGGATCTGATAGTTTTCTTGGCTGGCAAGGGATTTGACAATTTCGTACCCAATACCTGAGAGAGTGATGGTGAGCTACTGTGGGTGTATATATGTGGAGTGTGAGTGAGACGACGTACCTTTGTTTCCGCCAGTGACTAGGACTATCGTCTTGTTTTGTGCTGCTATGCTTGAGCCGGCTCGTGCCAAGCCAGGACGGGATGTGGCCATCTTCAAATATGGTAGGGATGTATAATATCACGTGGCGTGGGGTTTTGTTTGAAAAATCGTGATAGGACTTGATGCTGGGATGAAGTTTGACGTGTCAAATTTGTAAGTAGGTGCTGTTGGTTGGTATAAGGATTAACGTCTCTTGCTGCAGAACACAATCGCAACGTTGTGGTGGTAGAATGATGACCTTTATAAGAGTTGTATCAATTCCTTGATTGTCTGTGATGAAGTAGTGAATAAACTAGAGCTAGATAGTGCTAGCGTCCTATCGGCAAGAATATAGGAAGTGACTAAGCTAGGTGGGGTCAACTCTCGAGCGAAGTTAGAGAAGAGTTCGAGACCCGTCGATCGTGAGTCACCAGCCGAATGTTAGATCACTTCAAGACAGCCATTGTTGATCGTTGCTTCGTGACATAAGCATCTCTCGCTGCCATCGTGATTCAACTCATATCATCGACAATTGTCCCGTCAATATCGCCGACGCTACAGTATGAACAGGGTCAACAGTACACTACATGTACTCTAGATCTAGCTTAGTACAACACCCAACTACTCCCGACCGCTAATACATCCCAACATTGAAGGGGGTAGGACCACGTACAATTGCGGCAGCCTGTTGAGGTTTCCGGTACGTTCCTGATGTTGTCAAAGTGCCAAAGTGAGGGTGTCGTATCAGGAGCTTGTATTGTCACGATAGTGATGGTTTGAGTCTGTCTAGTTGCATCCTAGCTCCGGTACTTCGCAATGCTGTGTAATCCCTCACATATCATTGTATTGGAATACCACTGGCGTGATGTTCGGAGATGATGGGTAGTTGGGAAACAGTTTCCAGGTGTCCCCTCTGCCTCCTCTGTACACGCCGTTTCATATTCCATGCCGCCTCAAGGACTGTCGACATGCCAGAGATCTCAGCACTTGAGAGCAAGTCGTGCCAGACACAAGTTCAAGTTGACGACCAACTCCTCTTCCACAGCCAAAGCCACCCACCACATCTACTACCCCAAGTGGCTACAATTCCAAATGGCGTCATGACACCCAACCACTCCCAGGTCTCTCCATTGTCGTACCGCTTCTTCATATCAACCTCACCATTGCTTTTGTGAACCGCCCCGGACATTGTAAACGAGCCAGATGCATCTTCTCCCTGTGAACTGAGGATCAAGTCCTCCGCTCGATCGGCAACTATTTTAAAATTGACACCGTGCATCATCGCGTCCCAAATTGGTGGACTGTCCGGCGTAATCAAGAAGTGGTAACCAATCCATTCTCCGTCGACGAGGAATTCGGGAGAGAGCATCACTGGGAGGTGTCTGTTAAGAAACCACGAAGCCGAATCGTCATTGTGATCGTTGCTGAATGGTGTTCCTATGTCATTGTAAATGCGATCGAAAGGAATATTACGCACGGGAGGCGGCTTCAGGTTTGGCTCTCGGACATGATGTCTGCGTACTGTTCCATGGTTAATGGCTGAATTGAGCATGGGATAAAATACGCCCACATTCAAGGTTTCGCCCATGATGTCCCCCACGAAATGCGCGTCTGTCTTATGGAGGAGAGGAGAGTCGATTGATGAGCCTGAGTCCGTGGCCAATTCCAAGAGTTTTCTTAGTCCCATGACCCTATTGCATATGTCTGGAAAGATCTTCTCGAACATATCCGCGGGACACGGAGTCGAGACTGGCGTGCCCGTGGGATCGAAGAGTCCTCCATCGTTGTCATCACGCAATGTGACGTGACACACATCGCAAAACGCACGTCGCATCACGTATGCAACATTCAAGTCACAATCCCTTGACTCGTGAAAGGCTTGCGACCGTGCTGAAAGTTTCAGTGCGAATTGGTGTCTTTGAAATATGAGTTCCGGCAGCCATGCCAGAGTCTCCGGAGTCATTTGTATCGCTGAAGAGTCGTCATGGTGAGCCAGTATGGCCTTGTAGTTATGGATTGCATCGTGGTCTGCCAGTGCCCATTTCGCACAAATCCGCCAATCAGTTACCGTGCGTAAATTTAACCTCTGCCACCATGTATTGTCGTTGCCAGTGGTGTACGCGTCAAAGCCACTGTGATTCTCGATTATGTTAACATAAAGTAGGGGGTTCGTGCAGATGGAGCGAAGGTGCTTGTTGACACGGGAAAGCGCTAGCGCGTTTGTGGTTGGACCACGGATGACAATTCGATGGATAATCTCAACAGGTAAGCTGTCCAGGGCGAAGGCTTTCATATTAACATGGAAATCTAGCACATCTTCCGGGATTGGTATGAATTCGGGTCAAGATGTATGAGATTTTTGAAAATTGTCTTTTGGATATCAGGCAACGGAGGTCAATAGTGCCTGTTCGTGCCTAACATGGTTTTCCGATCAAAGCCAAGCCTCGGCCAAGTATGTATGTACTAATGCACATTCGGCGGCGCAATTGAGACTTCCTGACTTCTGCTACTGCTTCAACAACCATAACTATTCCGCTGCTGCTTCTTTCTATTCGCATTGTGTGCTTCTCCAGGTGAATGTATTGGAGCTTCAAAGCGCGTCGGATGGCAAACGTCTGATGCTTGACCAGCTTCTTGAGCTAGACCATTTCCTTGCCAACCATTCACACACAAACTTGTTTCCGACCCCTCCCGCTGGTGAACTTCCTACTGACTTACCACAGTGTCGTGATTCTGTTCAGTTTACCTGAATTTCTCACTCATAAGGAAACAACACGCGTTTCCTTAGCCTGCTTGGACTCGGCCGTGCCGATCTGGAGCATAGTACATGCTACGGAATCATTGTCCGTAAATCCCGAATGTTTGGATCGGATCAATGATTGCTCGAGCATAGGTTCGTGAAGTTCTCAGTTCGGAATGTGTGTGAAGTCTTTTGTGGAAGAAATGCTGCACGCGTGGCACGTCATGTCGCCGCCAGAAGCCGCTTTCCCAGTCCCACATCATTCGGCAGCTTGTCAACTGTACATTCGTGATGTTCCTTGACGAAAGTATGTGCGAAATATGCAAAAGGTAATGTCGGCGACTTGCAACGTGTTGGCGAATATGTCCGTCAGCAACGATACCTGTAGTACTCTCTGACAAAGTTTCGAAAGCGACTCGTGTCCATTGGTGTGTGAAGAACTGTACCAGCAACAGAACACTGTCTTGGCGCCTCCGATACTCGTCTGTGATTTTGCCGCCTGGCAAGCATTTGAACTCTATCAGCTTTTCGAGCTGAGCCTATATCTTGGCACTCTTAAATCAGCTACCAATACCAGGTACTAGGAGCTCCAGCATTCCTTTTGTCATGATTGCTTGCTGTGATCGGGCGACTTCCTCTTGTACTTGTTCGTGTAGTTTGTTGACCAGATTGAGAATTACCTGGCTAGATCCAAGGTGTTTCGAATATAAATCCATCATAATCATAGATATCTGTACGCATATTTGTGTATATTGAGTTGTGCGGATATTGACAAGTGCCCAGTGCAAAATTGGCTGCAACGTCTTCTCGTTCCTGTTCTCAAGTGCTGCTCTCAGGGCACTCCTGTAGCGCAGTTCGGTGAGAACAGAAAGCACGACTGATCGCTGCTTGCTTTCGATTGCCAAGTCTAAAGATTCGGAGTATCTGGTGGCATGCATTGCTTTATCCCAAGGCTTCATTTTCTTGTCGGTATTGGACCTATTGTTTCCTTCAATGATGATATCGGCACCCTCACCATCAAAATCACGACCTCGAAAGCGTTTCTCCCATCCCGCACCTCTCTTTTTGGCGAGTTTTGCAACTTTACGATCGTGCTCTTCAATTCGTCCCTCCATGAGTGCCTCCATCTCTCTCTGGCGTTGTCGTTCTCGTACTTTCTGTTCACCTGATAGACGGGTTTTGATGCTCAGATGGCCGTCAGACATGCCAACAACCACATGCTTGTCTTCCTTGCCTTGTCCTGTCGAGATTACCTGCACACTCAGGATCGGCGCCGGGTACTTGGTACCGGCCACGACATTCCATCCAGTAGTTTCGAAGACCTTCATATGTCCATCAAGACCACCCGTTACCAACCGCGAACTCTGCGATGCTAAACACATTGACGTAACAGTCTTCTGGTGGTTTTGAATCATGTGAAGTGGTTTGCCTGCGACAATATCAAGCACAGCAACCTGATTTTCTGCTGCAGCGAGCAATGTTGTTCCAGATGGCATGCTCAGGATATCTTCAACGGATGCGACATGTTTGAATGTCATAACGGCGGCTTGTGGCGTTCTCGCATCCCACAATCGAACTGTCTGATCGTAGCTTCCCGAGACAAGGATGTTGCTGTTTTGACCTGGCAGGAAACAACCACTTCGCACATAATCTTGGTGACCTCGGAATACGGCGATAGAACTGTCGGTGGGTAGATCCCACAGACGTACTGTCGCATCGTCGCCACAGCTCATAAGCGATGTTGTGTCTCTAGGGTTCCATTTCGTAACATGAACTGGTTGTTTCTGCTCTTTCCATGTTTTCAGAATAGCTCTTGAGTTCACGTCGAAGGCCTGAATTGTTCCCGTCTCGTCACCCGCAACAAGCACTCGTCCATCGTATCTCAATTCACCGCTGTATGCAACGTCGTCAAACCGCGTAATCGTCTTTACTAGCTTTCGCGTTCTGATGGAATAGAGCTGTATGCGCGCGCCGGTCGAAACAACGAAGTAATCGGAAGGGTTGCTGAGTGTTGATGGCGAGGTGGATGGTTGCGAGATGTGTGTGATGCCGTGCTTGGTGGGAGAGGTGTGTTTTACTGGTGTCTTGAAACTTCGCCAGTATATTTGTTCTGGTGACAACGAGGATGGCCGTGCTGGAAGTTTGACCTGTGCCACAGGCTGTACTTCAGCCGCCATAGCTATTGTTTTGCTACGTTCGGCTGTCCTTGGAGGATGTCGCGATCGTGTCGTTGGGTATTGTCAAGTACGAATCGACACCTACATGTTTCGAGTCCGAAAACTTTTGGGTGCTGACTTATCGATAACGAAATCATGGTGTCCACCAGGATAAGGTTTGCAGTAGCGCAAACAAATTCGGAAAAGTGCCGTCCCACAGTATCTCGCCTTACGGAGTACAGTGTATCAAGAAACTCATCTGACATTCTACTGACTCTGACGGTCCGTTTAACTGGAACGACCGGAGCTCAGGAGCAATATTTCATGGGCTTCTCGTTGCCGAGCCTCTATCTCAAGGCTCAAGCTTGGGCAATAATGGCGCCAGGCATAAGAGGCATAGAGTCAATCACTGTGATGGTTTCCTGCCGAGGTCCGAGCGGTCCACTCCTCAAACAATAGCTGTGGTGACCAAGCCATTCTCTCAATGAGCCCTAGTAGTCTTGATGATACTCGAAGTTCACGTTAGATAATTCGTGTGGTTGATAGAAGTGAAGTCTCACAAACAAGGTTAAGCTCCAACATCAAAGCTGAACTGCTGCTATCGACCCAAGACTTAACAAACACACTTACTCCTCACCACTGCTAAACGAAAGATTGTCTTGAGTCTTCAAAATGAATTTCAAATACACACCACCAGAGACGTCCTTCGCCAAGCTCTCCTACCCCGGCCCCCGAATCATTCTAGTAACAATGTCCCGTCCCGAAAAAATGAACTGCACCCGCGGCCAAGACGTCGTCGAACTAACAAACATATTCCGCTGGATCGACGACGAACCATCCCTATCCGTCGCAATCCTCACCGGCGCCGGCGACAAAGCATTCTCCACCGGCGCAGATCTCCAAGAATGGCTCCAAAAGGCTTCAGCACCAGGAGCTCGGCCCGGCGCCGGACCAGGTGATGCCGCTGGAGCGATACCGCTGTCTAATCGTCTGGGCAAGAAGCCTGTCATTGCCGCGGTCAACGGACTGGCGCTGGGCGGTGGATGTGAGACCGTGGTCAACTGTGATATCGTCGTTGCGGCGGAGACGGCGAAGTTTGGGCTTGTGGAGGTCAAGCGCGGGCTTGCAGCTTATGCGGGTGCGCTTCCGAGGTTGATTAGGACGATTGGGTTGCAGAGAGCTAGTGAGATGGCGCTTACGGGCGAGATGATTACTGCGCAGCAGGGAGAGAGGTGGGGGTTTGTGAATAAAGTTGTGCCGCAGGACCAGGTTATATCTGAGGCGATGAGGTATGCCAATTTAATTGCTGAGGGGAGTCCGGATTCGATCATTACGACGAGAGCTGGGCTGAGACAGGGTTGGGAAACGGCTAGCGTGGTGGAAGCTACGGCTGTGACTAGTCGACGGGAGTGGTCGGACTTACAGCAGGGTGAGAACATTCAAGAAGGATTGGCGGCGTTCAGGACAAGACGGAAGCCCAACTGGAAGCTATAGATCTTTCAAGACACGGTTTTGAATGGAGATAAGCTGAACATGTGGATTCTGGGTGTTGATCATCTCGAGATTGATCAGCTTACAACACTATCTTTGAGGTCGAACATCACAGGATATGTTTCCTTGTAGTGCGGTCTGGCTTCCATGACTTCGTACCACTTTGCCAGCTTTGGGTACTTCTCCCGCCATCCCTCTCTGAATTTGCTGAATTCGATTTGAGCAACTCCACATGCGACTGCGATATCTGCAATGGTATACGTGTCCCCAAGTAGATACTTACTCGGTTCAGCGGCCTCAACAAGCTTTTCGAATGCTTGGAGTCCACCGTCGATTTTGCGTTGCTGTCGTGCCAACCATTCGCTGCTTTGCTTGGACTGATCACGTTTTGATTCGAAGGCGGCCAGCACATACGCATCGAGCAGACCCTCGGACAATGTCAGGATTTGATCGGCCTTCAAGTCGAGGTCAAGATCGCCAGTCAGAAGTTTCGGTTCTTTGTTGGCATACTTTTGGACAATCCACCTCTGGATGAAAGCTGAATCATAGATGGGTTCTTGTTTCTGCACAATCCGTGTTAGTAACACTCTCTAGAGGACCCTTTCCATACGGGGTTGAAGGTCCGGATATTAACGTACTTCAGAGTCTGGGAAAAGCAAAATTGGTAGCTATACGGTGGTCAGCGTCTTCTCCTGCAAAAACGTAGCTGTGTTGATCTCTCTACCTTTTCAAGTGGATTGTGATTCGGTGTTACAGTTGTGCTATCCCACGGCACCTCATTTTGTAGCTCGAAGGGAATGCCCTTTTCGAGAAGCGCGATGCGATTCATCCGAGCGAACGGAGAGGGCGTAGCAGAGATCATGGTAAGCACATCGACACCCATCTTGGCGATTAATTTGTATTGGTGCGGCTAATTTTGCCGTCTATTTTGTTCGCTCGTGGTCTGTGGCGATCTAAAAGTAGTGAGGTGATATCTGTGTGTTTCCTCTGCACTGGAAGCACACGTCGATGGAGAATGGTTGCTCCGGTTGAACGATACTGCTGATACTGACAACTAGATGATATCTTATCTTTCCTTCGCTCAACAACGTCATATCCCGAGTAAATAGAGTTTATGCACGTTCATCCGAGGCTGGGTCAGATCACATCAAGCTCCGAGGGGAATCTGGGAGATCAACGGTTTTATGGTCTCCACATAGCCAATCGACGCGAATGAGTGCAAGAAACCAACATCACATGTTAATATCACCTTCAACAATTCGGGTGTTCAGTTGTCTGTATCGTGTTGATGCCGACAACACTTTATGCAAACAATGGTAACCATTCTACCATTCCAAAGCTGTGATCTGGCTAGTAAGTAACAAGGTCGACAGAGGTACCCGAGGTTATCTCGAGGTCGGGTGTCTCTTGGATATGCAAACACAAACAATTGCGAACGAATATCTTGAATTGCTGGGATCTACACGACACTGAGAAGGGACGCTGCAATCCTTAATTCATTGAGAGTCGCACAAGCCGTCGCGTCGCCCTTTCCGAGCAAAGTCACTTTAGCACCAATTGTCGTCTGGCTGGTTTTCCGGAGTATCTTCATAGGCATTGTTGTGCGCCGTAAGCGTGGTCATGACAACGGTGAAGTCAGTCAGTCGATGACGAAAGACGTCTGTCGCAGTCATCGCATTGTCTTTTGCTACCACCGTCCGTGAACCTCGAGCGCAAGGATCATGACAAGCGTGGGGCTGTGACGGAGGAAAATGGTTGAATTGGGGTTGTTGGAATTGCCAGACTACCCTGAAGGAAGTGTACCTGCACAGACAGCTGACATTCTGAGCAATGCAGATGCTCCGTCGGCCCATCATATGTATTTTTCTCGTATCAATGAACGTGGATCCTGGGTCTTGGCCATGTTGTGGCAACTTATACAGTATGATGGTTGATGTTTGAGGTGTTTAATGGATTCATGTACCTGACTCTTGAATCTTCATTATTTTTCATGTAAATCTAGAAGAGGTTGATAGTCGTTATCGCTTCGTTTTCGCTTGGTACAACGTCAAATTGTTTACAAGTTACCATCGTTGAAAGATGTCAACACTTGTTGACATATCCATGGCGGAGTGATCGAGGTGTACCAGGTTGTTGCTGGCCGCTTCCGGTGCACGAGTGTGAGCCCCCAGTGCTCAATTTCTTCTCTCTCGTTGTGGTCTGCGCAATCGTATGGGTCCGCTAGTTACCTCCACGGTCTGATCCAATGGTAAAACAAGACCCTTCTGTAAAACTTCAACCTCTCCGTTATCCCGCATTTCGAAGACTAGTCGACGAAGAGGTTGCATAAGCTCGCGCCACTCGGTCACATGACTCGTTTCGAGCTCGTCTTTCGACAGTGCTCTTGCGGCTTCAGATGGACACATGGTTTTGGGATGGACTCGCTTGTCTAGAATCCGCTCGAGATGGAATTTCGCAATGTCCAGGTTGGGCCCTTCCCGTTCTATGACTTCTGTCATGTCGTATTGATCCGGAACCTTGAATATCGATGGAACGTAATTTCCTTGGAGCGGCGTAACCTTGATAATCAAGAGTACACACAAGGTCTGGGAACAAGGGCCAAAAGACATCTTGGCGGACGCTGACAAGGCTTGGAGGGCATCCACTAGTAGTGAAAATTAAAGTTAAAGGCGTCCGCCAGGAACGCGGGTTGTAACGCGCCAGAATCTTGGCAGGAATGGAGCTTAGCTAAGATTTGACATCATCAAAACACAGCAACCACTGCATTTCAATGGGACAACAAACGCTCCCACTGCATTGATCGATCGTTGCGATGAAGAGGATGTGACAATGGAAATGGCGCTGCTCATCCTTGCTCCCAGGTCTGATGTGTTGTGCATGTTTCACTGTTCATTTATAGCCGTTGCAGTTTTCCAGCCTCTCCACTGGCATTGGAAAGTCTAAATGCGGATGGCTGGCATTTACGGAGTACGCATACCGGCATGCGATACAATCCAAACTCATTCTAACTCATGTTTCTTTTGCGTTTTTCTTGCATGCACCTTATTTCTTAGCTTTCTAAAGTAGTACAGTCTTTCGTCCGGTGCTGACTGTGAATTACTGCTTCAATAATGAACAAACGCAATTGACTTACACCAACCATCGATCCTTGACACGGTGCTCGGAGAGGCCCTCGAGTCTCCTCGCAGGCCGCCGTGACTTGACCTCGAAATACGAGTTACTCCCAAAGCCGCGAAGATCTCCAGTAGCACTGCACCCACCAAGGACCTTCATAATGGCGATTCTCAAGTCGAAACAGGCTCACGTTGGCCATGCTGCTGGCATCTACTCCGACATGACACTTGACGGCCCAGAGATTGGAACACTCGTTGTTGTTGTTGATCGTGCGAAGAACCTACCAAATCGAAAGGCGATAGGTAAACAAGACCCGTACTGTGCTATGAGATTAGCCAAAGAAGCAAAGAAAACAGACACAGATCGAAGAGGCGGACAAACACCAAAATGGTAAGCCTATGCAGCTTCATGACTCCGATCTAGTACTGACTTTTCGAAGGGATCAAGAGCTTCGCTTCATGGTGCATGACTCGCCGGACTATTACAAGCTCAAAGTGTCTGTGTTCAACGACGACAAAAAGACCGACCTGATTGGAGAAGCATGGATCGACCTTACAAATGTAATCAAGCTCGGAGGTGGCCAAGCTGATGTTTGGCAACAGCTTACATTCAAAGGCAAATATGCTGGTGAGGTGAGAACCGAGCTCACATTCTACGACACACGAGAGAACCCGCAGGAGAAGAGAAGGACGAAAGAAAAACAACAAGTCACTCCCACGGATTCATCTACCGACCTGTCACTATCTTCTCAACGTTTATCAGGACCCAGAGAGATCAAGAGGCGGCCCTTGCCTACAAGTCCCGCAGATACGCCAGTACTTCAAGGCATACCACAACCAGACTTTGTTGGACCTCAGCGTCCACCGAAGGAGTCCCTGGAGGTACAATCTTATCTTCACGCTCCAGTACCTCGTCGACTTCGCGAATCATCTGTCGATCCTGAGCCCGAGTTTGGGTATGAGCAGCCACACAGCCAATACCCACAGCAAGTCGATGCAAGATATCAGGATCGTCACTATCAACAAGAACAACATCAGCGCACACATTCACTGCCTCCAGAGCTACCACAACAACATTGGCAACGCTCAACCGGGCGACGACAACAAGACGATTATTCTGCATCGGCTGGTTTTGATAGAACTTATGGGGCGATAGATTATGAGCAAGATAGCTTTCAGCCCGAGTCGCAGCCGGCTCAATCGTTCTATCCTGATTCAAGGCAGGTTTGGCAGGGCCGAAGACCACAAACTGTGCATATGCATTCAGAACCTGCTACCCCTCAACAATCTTCACCACTTGCTCGGCCAGCCCCACCTACGATGAATTCCGACAGTCAACTTCAGCAATACCACCCTCATCAAAGAGTGGACGCTGAAAGAACTTATACCCCAGTATATCAAGACAGTCCTCTACGACAATCCATGAGTCACCATGATATTCAGCCATATCCTGCACAACATGGAGCTGCTCCTCCTCCACTCCCCCCGAAGCATAAAGACAGATCGACACGCAAGCAAAACATGGATAATTTACCGTCTATGTACATCCCGCAACCTCTACGGATCGACCATAAACGTTCGTCGATCAATCAGCGCAGTCCCCTGCAATCAATTGAAGACCATTACGATGCCCGTAGGGCCGGAGAATGGGAAGATCAGCAAACGCCCCCGAGTCAAGGCTTCTATGAAGCAGCGTTACAGTCACAGCACGAGGTAGCTGTTCAGCCACCACATCTATACAGTGAAAGACAGTCGTATAATATCCAATCATATTCACCCCAGCCACAACCACAAAATCGAAAATCAACACCGCAGAGGCGGCGACAGTCGTACGAGATTCGGCATTCAAGCTTTGGAAAACAAGTGACGGAAGAGCCTCAGCCAATACTACCTATCGAGAGCCATCAATCATTCTACGACCGAGCACGCCAACCAACTGTACAAGATGCACCCCCGAGTCCTAGCCTGAGCCCTAGCCTTCAGCCTGCTCCAACGCGAAAAGCCGTCGGTGATCAGCCGAAGAAGCTCAGCGCTCTGCCTTTTGGACCCGATTCTTACGATGTGCTCAATCCTGCGCAAAGTCCAGTCACTAATGAAAATACGATGTTTCAAACAGCTGAACAAGCTAAAGAGGCCCGGAGATTGAGAGAGATTGAGAAAGTGCGAGGGCTTGGCCCAATAATTGGCAACGACGGAAAAGAGATTGATCCTTCTGACCATCTTCCATCTGATACTTGGGCTCCTGAGCCGGAACGCAAGAACAAGAAACCAGAGCATGTCATTCATATTCGCTCAAGGGTCAATAAACCTGCAGGTGCTAGAGCTTCTCCAGCAGTGATTCGCCACAACCATTCCCCGTCTGCACAAAGCACGCCTGGTGTATCAACATCTGCAAGTTCTCCAGTAGCGCACGCTCCAAACAGTGCTGGCAGGCGCATCAATTTGCAGGAACCATCATCAGTACGACCTCTACCAAATCAGCCATATGACTCACCACAGCATTTCAACAGAGCTTCACCAGCAACTGTGTCATCACCAGTGATCGATAACCAACCACAACAGGTTCGCTTTAATGAGGTTCCACAATACCCACAACGATTGTCTGCTCATCGACGGTTGTCGTTTGATAATCGTGGACCTGATCAATCAACTCGTCCAGCATTGTCTGAATACCAAGTCCCAGCCGGAAACAGCTACCATCCACGAGGAGCCTCTAACAGTCGAAACTCACCTCAGCCAGTTATCGAGCCTGCATATACGGCGACGCCTACTAAACGACACACATATCAAGCTTATTCCCCATCCCAAGAGCAAAGTCCATACGACGAGCAGCAGTACGACTATGGCTATGAAAATTCTCCAGGTCATGCCGAGCCACAGGCACGTTATCCACGACAGCAAAGTTACGATGATCCACTGGCTGCAGAGATGAGTATGATCGATATTGGCCCAAGCAGGAACGGCTATCACCAGAATAGTGTAGACAGGAGTTTAATAAGAAGCCATGGGTCGTACGGTATGTAAGACGGTAGCTTGTACATATATGTAAGAATACGACACGCTGTCCTGCGCTGTTCAAAAAGGATTCAAGTACTTCAGCTAGGCAAATACTTAAAGCGAAGGTGCATGAAATAATGAATTTCTAGTGTCCACGAGACTGTGCTTACAAACACATAACAAATTCTACTAGTAGTTCGCCATAGCAATGAAACTGGAGTAGTACTTGAGCCCTCATAAGGTAGATCCTGTTGCACTGTACGCAGTACATTGTATCCAGCTAAACATTTCTCACTCTTTCTCAAGAAAATTCATTACAGTACTTCTGCTTGCTTGCTTGTTGTCTTCCTGATTGAGGGTGATTAACTGTACCTGGTCCACGACAACCGAGGTTAACTGCTGTTGTTGTACGTATATGTATTTGCTGTGAGCTGCATGCCAACATCTCCATGCAATACGTTAAGCCCGCACAAAACCGTGTATACAGCTGTTTACTGTACTCCCCTGTCAAGTACCACCCGTAGCTCCCCATACCTCAACCATACCACACCATACCATTCATCCATCCCCATCCCCATCCACTACCACCCAACCCCCCTTCAGTCCACTGGCATAGCCTCAATCACAACCCCATGTCTCGCCGCATAAACAGCCAACTCCCTCTCGAATTCCGCCACATATTCCAGAAGCCGGCGTATCCCGTTTTTGAAATCAGCTTCCATGGTTTCGAGCTCTGATGCTCGCTGACGCATTTCTTGGAGGAATAGGTCTGATCGGGCGCGTTATGTTGCGAAGGATTTTTCGTAGTGCGATTGGATTGAGGGGAGGGGGGATGGGGTTGGGGAGAAGGAGATGGGGAGGATTGAGGAGGGTGTGAAGGCGTTGTTGAGACGGATTGGGCGTGCGGTTGGGGCGTTGCATTCTAGGGGTGGGGTTGTGCATGGCGATTTGACGAGTAGTAATGTTATGGTGAGACCTTATGGGAGGGGGGATGGTTTGGTGAATGGAAATGGTGTGCATGAGCGTGAGCATGAGCAGAGGGGTGATGATGATGGTTGTCCTGATTTGAGAGGGGATATCGTGTTGATTGATTTTGGGTTGGCTACGCAGTCTACGCAGGATGAGGATCGGGCTGTGGATTTATATGTGCTTGAGCGGGCTTTTGGATCTACTCATCCTAGGCAGGAAGGTTGGTTTGATGCCGAGGTCTTGCAGCATCAAGATGGATATAAGGGAAGTTTTAAGGGGAGTAATGTTGTGTTGAAGAGGTTGGAGGAAGTGAGGATGAGAGGGAGGAAGAGGAGCATGGTCGGCTGAGAGGAATGGAGGTAACAAGAGCATGATTTACGACTATATGACCACCAACGCCACGCTGAAGAAAACAGGTCTATACTGTGAAGGATCAGCATTTCGCCTGAGACGAAAGACCATCTTCGCTCTCGCCTAGCTGGGCAACCGCATAGTAACCTTTGTTCTCGACCACACCTCGATCTTTGACGACAGCGGTATACTTGACCACCCACTGAGGTTCAATATTACCCTTTAGTCCTGGTTCCGACTCCGGAGCATCCGCCTTGGATGCCAGGATATGTGCGCCGTTCGGACCTGGTCCGAGCAACTCTCGTGTTGTGCCGCATGGAAGAATATCCATGCAGTCATTGTGTGTCAGAAGCTCGATATTCTTGTCTTTTGCATACAAGATCAGGGATTTTGGAACAACACAACAATCCCTGACGTTTATCTGATCAACAGTTGGTTTCACAGAGACCGCCGGCAAAAACTTGTCCAGCCTGTCTGAACTGAACTCTGACAGACCTAGTTGCGAGATTATGCCTTTGGAGTGGTATTCTTCCAACACTTTCCAGGCTCTGACTTGAGCATCTAGGTTCTGCGATTCGTCGCTGTCGGTGCTGGCGTTCTCGTCCACTGAGGCTTCCTCACCGTCATCGTCCGCGTCAAAGCTTACACCTGGGTAGCTGATGATCAACAGATCAATGTTCTGGACACCCAACTCTCTCAACACCAAATCGATCGCATCGCGGGTGTGTCGCTCTCTTCTAGAAGCAGGAATGCCAGGTAGATAGAAGAGCTTGACCGTGATATCATATGACTCTCGAGGCTCGGTCAGTGTTTGTGGTCGCACAACTGGTATGTATAATGTGTCGCCCTCTTGCGTCGTCCATTGCTTGGATGCATCGGTAGTTTGCTTGTCCTGTGAGAAGTGGTGTTTGTAAAGGGCGAAATTGCCAAGCAGGCCATTCACGAGCTCAACGTTGGACTTCGAGTATATAGGTCGGCGCATCACTGTTTGTCCGGAGGACATCACATTGCTGTTCAAACATGAGTGACTCGTCACGCACAAGGCTTACCAATCTTACGATGTAGATAGCACGAGCTTCATACTGTGAGACATATTTGCAGAAGCTAATCTCTCGAGCACAGGAGATTCTTTTGCTGTTTCGTTGCGTGTAGAGGGTCATGCAGAGTAAGAGAGTTGACAATAGTAACAAATTCCACACTCAACATCACTCAAAGTCGGGAGGGGCATCCGGCTGCGTTTGTGGGTCACTTTTCAGCGCCAATTTTACCATTTCCTCTGAACAAATTCGGACTGGGTCACGGTACACTTTCTTTCTTGCCTATCATACCTATACAAACTCAGAACAATGGCTATACAGTAATGCTCACTGGGATTGAAACTATTGGATGACCGCTGACATCGGCTTCTAGCTATCTCATCCTGCTCTCAAGGCAGGGCAAAGTGGTTTGTTGACCTGGTCACCCACCATACAACCTCAAGCCAAATACTTGAGCTGACCATTTTTCGCATTCAATAGAGATTAGCCAAATGGTTTACTACTCTCTCTCCGAAAGAGAAAGCCAAAATCATCAAAGATGTTTCCCAACTTGTCCTCTCTCGAAGAACTCGAATGTGCAATTTTCTTGAGTACAAAGGTTGTTCTATCCTACCTCTGCCATGCCTGCCTGATCATCTCGTTTTGCTCATATGCTGACACTGTAACCTATCCACAGACACAAAGGTTGTCTATCGTCGCTATGCTTCTCTTTTCTTCATCGCCGGATGTGCTTCCACGGACAATGAATTGATCACTCTCGAGATCGTGCATCGTTATGTTGAACAGATGGACAAATACTACGGAAATGTTTGCGAACTTGATATCATTTTCAACTTTCAAAAAGCATACTTCATCCTGGATGAGCTACTGCTCGCTGGGGAAATGCAAGAAAGCAGTAAGAAGAATGTGCTACGTGTCATAAGCCAGCAAGACAGCCTTGAAGACATGGAGGTGAGCATACCGAAAATTTTCCTTTCTTCCCTGCTGGTGTCTCTACCTTTATACGATCCTCATCTCCATGTGATCGGTGATCAAAGATTCTGCATATCTCATCGTCTCATGCCACAGCGACTAATGTACGTGTTTTTGCATTTTCAGGTCGAAGAGGAAGTTACCAAAATCATGTAATTTGGGACGTCAAGACGAACTTCAACGAACCCGCATCCCTTACATCAGTACCATCTTTTCAGAAAGCAAGTATCACTAACAGGTCATTCTGGCTGTATCAGGAAGAGGAAGTTACTCTCCGGAACTTAAGTCAAATGGGACTCTTTGACAAGGAATGAGCCATTATAAACACATCAACAGTTGCCAAACATCCGACTGTTGCTCGAGACCGCCGCAACTGGAAATGTATCTAGATATCGACTATGGAGTTATACTATTTGGAGTATGCGTCGCTATTACTGGACCCAAAAGCGACGTCGAACCAACGTTTCGGAGCTAATACAGGAGTTCTGGCATTCTGAGTTGCGTGCGGAGGTCTAATGATGCTATTTGGCAATGATCGATGGCCTGGAGCGATTTGGAACAGAAAAGGCTATTCATGTTTTGTTCACCAGCTTCGACGCTGGTAAGGGTGGGGGAGATTTCGTGAGTTCCAGACGAGTTCTTCAGTTATTCCATACCAGCGATGGAACGAGCATGGATGAATCAAGCGACGTGATCAGAAGGGGAACAGGAGCAGCCGGCGCCATGATGGAACAATCCTTGTACATCGTTTTGATTCTGGTGATCCTCCGTCCAGGAAACAACCATGTGTCTTCCATTTGCAGTTATGATTGGTGCGATGGTGGTAAGATCACGTGACTTGAATCCAGATTCCAAGACCGCGCAGCTGCGACCTCACCCGATTTCCCCTCTCACGACCAACGTCGACGATAACTCCTACACCTTTACTATGGAATCAATACGAAACGCATTCATCTGCTAGGCGGCTTCGCCTGGCTATCATTGTTACGGCAGAGTTGTCTCTGCAGCCAGCTTGGATACCTCCGCATCTGTAACAATCTAGCTCGCTCAGACTGGAAACGACGCGCAAGCAATTGCAAACAAGGAAGCGCCAGCCATCTGGTGTTTTCAGCACATATTCTACGCCCAAGCGTTCAATTCACCATTTTTTACCCTCCCAAGGCTGCGTTGTACCAGACGGAATCCTGCCTGTTCGAGCGACACGATAATTTCACTTTCAGCGCGCATTCTGCGAAAGACGGAACATTATCACGATGAAGGTGCGCAAACACCCCCGGATAAAGGATAAGTGGTTGCCTGATATTGCTCCGAGCCTTGTAATCCGCGCCCTGGTTGTGGTCAGGACGACTGATGGCCGTGAGTGTAGCAATATAACGGCGGCCACTATTCCTGATCCAATCTTATCTAAATTTGCTAACAAGTCGCAGTTCGTAGCACACCGCGATTTCGACTACGTCACGTCGTCGTTGAACTTCACAACGCCTGATTTGTACATCATTGGAGGTTGCGACCTGTACACTACAAAAGCTGCAGGAAGTGACAAGAAATTGTATAAGACTATTGAAAATGGTCTAGAAGCACAATATGCATCCAACCTGCAGTTTTCAAGGAATCTTTCTCCTCCCCAAATGGACGCAATGGCAGAATCTCTCAACTTGGAGCGAATAAGTCCGTTCGGCAACCTTGGTGTTACTAGCGCGAGGAGAACGTATGCCTATTTGATCGCGACCTTGAACGCTAGCCATCCTGACTATGACTTTTCAGCTGTTCTTAGACCAGCTGACTTCAAACGCGAGAAGAGTTTGAAACACATCATGAACAGTGTGGATAGTACATTGTACAACCTAAGACCGAGGCCGTTAACATCATATATCCCCAAACAAAGTCTCCAGCCTTCATCCGCATGCCCACCTAACAGCCAGCAACTATGGGGACCAGGTATGTGGAGACTAATTGATCAACAAATGAGTCTAAGAGAGTGTTCGATATACAGCTATGCGCCGGAAGAGTTTGACCCATTTGAAGATGATGAAGCTGGGCACTTGTGGTCGATCAACTACTTCTTCTTCAACAGGGTGAGAAAGCGTGTGTGCTACTTGTATCTCCGTGGAATAAGCATACTAGCTCAACAGAATGGCAATGATACACCTCTACGCACACCCATTAGTGATAAGAGAGACATTGACGAGGCCACCGGTAGTTGGATGTCGCCAAGCGACGAAGGAGCGAAGAAACGAGCCCGCTATTGGTTCGGCGACAAAGATGCTGCACAGGTCAGCATGAACGCTTATTATGACGATTCACGGTTGAGCACATCTCAACCACACGAGCTTCCGGAAAGTTTCTCACCACCGAAGAGACCTGTTGTAGACGAGCACGATCAGTTCCTTCTTAGCGACGAGGATACACGAAGCGCTCGTAGCCAGAGTACCCTCCGTGGTACAAGTGAGGATATTGTCGGACCCATCGAAGTTTGAAAAAGGGTCACAATATTGACTGATGGTACGACACGTTGTAACGACTCTGTGGCGTTATGGTTCTTGTTTGAATTAACTTGCGGCTTGCACGATGGTTTTGTATTATGATACCCTCTATTGTTGGCGTCTGTGGTCGGTGGGAGCGATCACTTAAATGCCTTCAAACCATTACTTCCCAAGGGCTGGTTTTAAGGATTGTTAGGAAATAGGCATCGGCTGGTGTTGACAACGAAATGGGAAGAGAAAGGGATCGACTAATCGTGCTTGATGCATATTTTTAGCTAGCAACATAATTGATTGAATTCTTCATCGACTGAACCTATACATCTCTTGCCTGTCTTTATTTGGATAAGTGAAAATACTATTTGTAATCGGCTTGATTTGTTCTCGCCTTTGGATAAAACTGCAAAGCCTCAATTTATTAAAGAGTGTACTTCAGGGAATTGCAACCAAAGTTTCGTTAAGTGTCGACGGCTGGAGTGACAAAGTAACGTGGTGATTTCTAGCATGATTTAAATCACATCCAATAACAGCCATATGTGAAGGTAATTTAATGATGACCTGGTCGGATAGTGATTTGAGCGGCGGAGGCAGCTGCACGTGCCCAAAATAGTTAGCGTCAAATCGATGTAATTGTATTGCATCTTCATCTGCTTGCCTCGCGATAACTTGTACTTCACCACGTAACCATCAAGGTCGCTATCCTGACCATCTCACAATTACTCTTCCGTCCCGTCTCAACACGAACATCTTGTCAAGATGGCAGCCCCAGGTGTTCTCAATGCAGTCTCGCGATACGCTATCCCAGTCTTTATCGCCATCTCGCTTGGCCAGTCTGCGCTATACGACGTGAAGGGCGGATCACGAGCAGTTATCTTTGACCGTTTGTCAGGTGTTAAGGAGGAAGTCATTAGTGAAGGCACACACTTCTTGATCCCCTGGTTGCAAAAAGCTATCATTTACGATGTACGAACGAAACCGAGAAATATCTCCACAACCACTGGTAGCAAGGATTTGCAAATGGTCAGCTTGACACTCAGAGTGCTGCACAGACCTGAGGTGCAGAGACTGCCTAAAATTTACCAGGTGAGCTAAAAACATACTGTTGACGGCGAACAGTACTGACATTGCTTGAATAGTCACTGGGTCTTGACTATGATGAAAGAGTCCTCCCATCCATCGGAAACGAAGTTCTCAAATCCATCGTCGCACAGTTTGATGCAGCAGAGCTTATTACACAGAGAGAAGCCGTCTCCCAGAGGATACAGACTGATTTGATGAAGAGAGCTGCGGAGTTCAATATCGCATTGGAGGATGTATCAATCACACACATGACCTTTGGCCGAGAATTTACACGAGCTGTTGAACAGAAGCAGATCGCCCAACAAGATGCTGAACGAGCCAGATTCACTGTGGAGAAGTCTGAGCAGGAACGACAAGCCAACGTCATCCGTGCGGAGGGTGAAGCCGAGTCAGCAGACATTATCAGCAAAGCTATCGGGAAGGCTGGTGATGGTCTTGTTCAGATTCGAAGGATTGAGGCTAGTAGGGAGATTGCACAGACACTTGCTGGAAACCCCAATGTGACATACCTACCTGGTGGCGAGGGTGGTGCTAACGGAGCGGGAAAGAGCACAAGCTTGTTGCTCGGTCTAAGGACTTGAACAAGAGTAAGCGTGTAACGCGGTACGATGCTTACCTGACATAGCGAGTGTACAGCAAAGTTTCGACCAAGCGATGGTCAAATAACATTCCTCTCTGTAGCTATACCAAAATCAACCTCATGGAACGGGAAAACATATAATGATCTATCCTTTCGAACCGCAACTGTGGCCATTACGCGAGATGTACTGCTATGAGACTAAGTCGATTTACGTCCTGTAACCACCATGGCCTTCCACCCATCCCACACAAGCTTATTTCCCTTACTTCCCTCAATCTTCTTCTCAAACCACTCCTGTATCTTCCTATCCAGCAACCCACCCTCGAGAACCTTTCTCTCCTCTTCACTCCACCAACTCCCCAAAATACTCAACAGAGGCTTCACAACATCATTCACAGCCTGGCTGTTCATCTCAAGCGTCTTGTCCACAGCACTAACCTTTACATCCACAAACCCAGCTTTTTTCACCTGCGAAACAAAATACTTCTCATCCCCCCACCGTGGTGTGTGCCCGTCCTCATCACTCGCCACACTCAAATCATTTATCCCCACGAATTTTCCAATAAGAGCGTCGAAACTCAACATATCCGGAATCTTAGCCAACCTCTCATCCTCATCCTCCACATTCTCTTGCTCGCAAGCAGTCGCAGCGACACTTCGAATCTCACCCAGTGCAGCAGAAAGATCATCATACCACCCCAACGCCATCCACCCCGTCCACCCAGCAATCCCGCCCGGCGCAAGAAGCCGATACGACTCCCATAACGTAGCGCCTGGATTCGCCGCGCTACAAGGGCCGAAATTGCACGTTAGATGTGTGAAGCTTCCGCCGGCGAGTTTTGTGTCGCGCATGTCGGCTTCTACAACTGTGGGGGTGACGGGCCAGGATTCGGATGTGATGCGGGAGTGTAGGACGGAGAGCATGGGGGCTGCGAGGTCTGTTGCTGTGAATTTATACTCTTCCATTATAGGATCTGTTGCGGAGGGAGGGATCTTGTTGCCGAGGTCAAGGAGGGACATGGCTTGTTTGAGGACGATGCCTGTGCCGCATGCTAGATCGAGGAAATTTATCGGTGTTGTTGTTGTAGAGGATATATCCATCTGTCGAAGGAGGTCGAGCGCGTAGTTGCCTGTGAAGGCTTCGCGTTTGCGGTAGTCCGCTGCGAAGCTTGAGTCGTCCCAGACTCCTTTCTTTGTGGCGGGCACTGTGCTGTTGCTGGTAGTGGTGGTTGTTGTTGTTGTTGTTGTTGCGTTAGGGGCCGCCATTGTGAATGACCCGGGGGTGGGGGAGGGAGAGTGATGTTGTTAGTATGTAGGGTGGGAAGGGAATGTGTATGAATGGCTCTGGTAATTGATCCCACTATGTCACAACTGCATGGATCAGTTGGTACAAAAATACTTCAGCTCATTATCCCTGGAAAAATCATACAACCCATACCAGCTCAGGGTACATCACACTATTATATATAACCAACCGAGCTGGTGAGTAAGCAGCTTACATGAACACAATATCGTACACCGTCAGGGTGTCCACTCCCTCGCGGTCCATACTGGTATAACAGCCATGGCTCGTAATCGTTCCAAGCGAGTGCACATCAGGCGCCCCATCTGGTGTACTGAAAACGAGAACCCACAAGTATCGGGGCGATGTACAATAGGAGTGTGGATGAGGAGCGGAGAGTTTTTGAATGTATAGTAGTATACATATGTACAATGACTGTACATGTAGTTAGCCTGAATAATTATGTAACCATGTATCCTTGTAGTTAATCGGAGACTTTGCGGGAGGTTTCTAATGTTTCCTATTGGTGCGAAACACGTTTTGATGTATACTGTACTGTACAGTACGCTGGGTTGGGAGGTGGATGGTTGTGAAGGATGCGAAGATGGTATACGTGTTTTAGTAGCAGGGCGGTTTCATCTGGATGGATGGATGTATAGAAATTGGTAGCTAGGTAGGTATGTGTGGTATCTTTGTGTTGTGTGCTGGATTGCGTATGGGAGTGCGTTTGTTTGTCAGTGTAGTGTGGCGATGGGCAAGTGATAGAGTAGGATACAGTTGATTGAGTACGATACTGAATGCAGCTCTTTTCTGTCGAAAGGTGGAAAATGTTGCTTCTGGATAAGCAAAGCTATTCAATAAGAGTCAACGAGCTCGAGTACAAGACATAGTGATATCTACTCAGCCAGCATATTTACTCGGAAAATGGGGCATGCATTACCTTCTATAATTGATCACTATGACCGTCCTAATGACTTCCTATCTCTTGGAAGTTTAGTTAACAATAACAGGCGTCCTCCGATCCCACTTATCATCCACAACAACATCGACCAAAAACCCAGCAACACTAGCCATAGTAATCCCACTCGGCACAAGATTATCCCACCACCCAGTAGCATGACCATCCTCTCCAAACACCCTAATCTCCTGTCTCTCGCCTTCCTTCAACATAGTTGGTCTGACCATGACCCAATTCACCACATCCTGACCCCTGACAACGGCATCCATCGCATCGTGATCATCGACCGTCTGCTTCATGTTGCTGTATTTCATGACTGGTTTGATCGCGCAGTGGAGGTTTTCGAATGAGCCGGTGGCGCCGAACATGGACATGGCAACGAGTTTGCTGATTTGTGATCGCTGAGATGTGGAGAGAGAGCTGATGGATTTGATGAGTACTTCAGCTGCATGGGTCATGAAGAGTGCTGGACTTGTGGTGGCTGCCCAGGGGTTACCGGAGGCACGGGTCTGGCCGAGCGTAGATACGATTACGACGGGTTTGGAGGAGGCGTGGGTGAAGGCTGTGGTGAGGGCGTTGGTCATGTCGGCTTCGGATGTTGGATCGCCTTTGACGACGTTGATTTGAGAGCGTTGTGTGGAGGGGAGAGAAGTCAGGTATTCATCGAGACTGTTTGGCTTGCGGGCTATGGCTGTTATGGTGTGGCCTCGGGATAGAGCTTCACTGGCGACAAGTCGGCCTGTGCGGCCTGTTGACCCGATGAGGAGAATGTGTGGGAGAGTAGAAGTTGAAGTCGCCATTTTCGGTGCTTGTGCTTGCAGATTGTGAAGAGCTAGAGCGGGCTTTTGCTGAAGTGTATGGTTTGGATCTTGTTCTTTTGAGATGTTGTTCTTTAAGGTAAATTCTTCAATCGAACGGAGGTCTGCCTACGCCGTGACTTGCCTGGTGTAGCTGCTGAATGGGAATGTAGACAACCATGGTTTCAACACGGGAACTGCTCCTCTTATACATTTCTTGCTTCGAACACGATCGTCGGTGAGGCCCACATTCAATGTTGGACATGTACAATATGGCTCACGAGGTACATTGAAATCAATTTATAGCTGTCCATGTGCTTAGTAAAGTAGGTCGGCTCTTGTGCTAGACTCGACCGAAATCGCTTATAGGTCGGCCGAGCTTATATAATGTCGAACAGATAACGTACCGAGTAAGTGGAAGATATCCCGAGAATTATCCGTACAGTCATCTGGTCATGTTAGCTTACCTCATTCCGATGATTCCAACTTCCATCGTAATATACTATACACCACCGCTAGTCCTGAACGTGTTTGAGGCGCCTTATGGTTGTCTGACTCGTAGTGGATGTCCCGAATTCGAAACGTTGAATGTTACTGCAAATGGGAATCCAAATTACCCATCAATGCTTTGGTGAAGACTATTAGCTTAGCTGCCTCAGATTTCGAGAAGACTAAGGAGCTGGCGATGCTTGATCCTACCTGCCGCTGCTCCATCAGGTTATGGGCGTGGAGAGAGTGTTATACCGATCTTTGTGTATACTCTCTGGTGAAAAGATTAATTGTTTCAGTTTCACGAGTGGTAGTCAATCACGACGCTAATTAACAGCAGCCAATTCTTACACCTAGCAAATAGCAGTACAATCTCCACAAATGCTCTCCTACCTCCAAAACCTAGCCCACTCAACCCTCCCATCCATATTCTCCCCCTCCCCCTCTCCCAACCACAAACCAAACATCGCAATCGCCGGCCTCGCAATAGAAACCTCAACCTTCACCCCCTCCCGCACCACAGCCCCCGCATTCCACCCTCTCCGCGGCTCCTCGATCCTCACCCAAAAATACTCCTCCTTCCTCGGTCCCAAAGCCCCTCTCAGTAAAGCCGCAACATGGCACGGCGCCCTCATCGGCCACGCTCTCCCCGGCGGTATCGTCACGAAGTCCGCGTTTGAGGGCCTTGCCGCAGAAATTGTGCGTCGCCTATCTCAAATAATGTGCGATCTAGACGGGAAACTAGACGGGCTGTGGTTTGATATCCACGGCGCAATGGTGGTAGAGGACATGGATGACGCGGAGGTTGTATTGTTGCGACGTATTCGTGCTGTTATTGGGCCTGATGTGATTGTTGCTGCGAGCATGGATTTACATGGGAATGTGTCGCGCGATTTGTGTCATGGTGTCGATCTGGTGACGTGTTATCGGACGGCGCCGCATGTGGATGTTCGAGAAACGAAGGAGCGGGCGTGTCGTGGGTTGGTGGATGTTTTGAGGCGAGACGACAAGAAAAGGCCAATTAAGGCTTGGGTGCCGATCCCTGTTTTGTTGCCGGGCGAGCAGACGAGTACGAGGGTTGATCCGGGGAAGAAGTTGTATGAGGCTGTTGCTGGAATCGAGAAGGTGGACGGTGTGCTTGATGCGGCGGTTTGGGTTGGATATGCTTGGGCCGATGAGCCAAGGAATCGTGCTGTTGTGGTTGTTACTGGATGGGAGGAAAGCGCTGTGAGACACGGTGCTGAAAAGTTAGCGAACTTGTTCTGGGGCGTGCATGAGGAGTTTGCGTTTGTGGCGCGGACAGGGAGTTACAAGGAATGTATCGATGCTGCGATAACGAGCGTGAAGAAGCCGTTTTTCATTTCTGATTCTGGGGATAATCCGACTGCTGGCGGCTCGGGCGATGTCACGTGGGGATTGACGAGGTTACTGGAGAGACCTGAGTTCAAGACTGCTGACGGACCTACAGTGATATACGCGAGCATTCCTGGACCCAAAGCTGTGCATCAAGCTGTGCAGGCAGGAGTTGGAGCAACAATCACAGTGACTGCTGGGGCAGAAGTGGACAATATTCATGCTGGGCCGGTCACAATGACTGGTCGGGTACACGCTATCAAGACAGGTGACATTCATGCTCGAATCGAAGTTGTACTGCAAGTTGGAAGTGTATTTGCTATTCTGACGGAATTAAGGAAGCCATACCACCTTGAGAAAGACTTTACTGATCTGAACCTGCAACCCCGCAACGCCGACATAGTAATTGTCAAGATTGGATATCTGGAACCAGAGCTATACGACATGGCCAAAGATTGGATGTTGGCTCTGACACCAGGTGGTGTTGACCAAGACTTGGAAAGACTGGGCCATCATAGAATCAAGAGGCCGATGTGGCCCTTTGACAAAAAGTTTGAGAAACCGGACTTGAGAGCCCGAATTGTACCTGCCTCAAACGAACCATTGACCGGCTATGAAGAATGACCAACGATGAGTCGCCAAAATCCAGAATAACAGATTCTCATTCGAAGGAACGAAACACCTCATATCGTCGTTTCAAAGCCTTGACCACTGCATGCTCCACGCCTAACTTAATTGTGGTCATCTCGATGGCATTTTGGTACACCAGACCTAGGAGGCGCCACCGTGCCTTTTGGTAACTATTTGCTTTCATGACAGAGACAACAAGTAGTTTCAGGGGGTGATCAGGATAATTCGCCGTCTTCATCCTGGAAACATAGCTCAGCATCGCCTCTGGCATTGCGTCGTTGTTACTGGTCAAGGCGATCCGCATGAGATCGCAGATGTGAACGATCGAAAACGGATCCGGCACCTTTGTCATTTCTTCCATCATATCTAAACCTTTGTGGTACCAGTAGTAGGCTTCGTCCTGGTTTTTTCGTTTCACAGCGTCAGCATGAGCATTTATAATTGCTACACCTTTGCATCTCGGTCCCACATCAGGAGGTTTTGGACGAATACTACCGAGTGTCATGGCGAGCAGACATCCAAGTTGTAGCAAGACTGTATCCTCCTGGTGGCCTGTAGCATCAATATTGGCATTACTATCGTCCGTTTGAGGTTGATCGTCTTCCAATGTCAATCTTCGTTGGAATTGAGACGCAAACATGTCGTCAGGTAAGTTGTCATAGAACAGATCAGCGTCGTTGTCTTGGGCCGGTGTAAAGGAATTCAGGCTGGCTGTGGCAGTAGGAAAACCTAGCATATTGGGGTCGTTGGCGGTGTCCCACTGTTCCTCTTCGTCACGCTCTCGAGACCTATGGCGCCAGCAGGGTATGCTCCCGTGTTCTTCGGTATCAAAGACCTCTTGACCCTCGTCTTCAAACCTGTAGCTAACATCGGACGGCGTAGGAGAATTCGGCAATTGATCACATAAGTCGTCCAAGTCCGTTATTCCCTTTTTGGTGAAATGCTTTTTCACGTCGTCCAAGGTTGTTGGCTGCTTTCTGATGGTCACAGAGACTTGTTGTCCGTTTGCCTGTGCCTGTCGAAAAATCCGAAGGGCATGACAATTCAATCTTGCCTGAAGAACAGATTAGAATTCGGTTCTGTTGTGTTGTATTGAAAGTCCACTTACGCTTCGGTTCTTGCCAATTTTCCATTTAGTTATATGCATCTTGAGCATTTTCTCCCTGGAATGAATGTCAGAAAAACGACAATTTTGTTTGTTGATTCACTTGCGTTGCAAAGAAAGCATGCCGTTGACCCAGGATTGCCCGCACCTCTTCCAATTTTCTGTCTTCATCAATGTACAGTTTCGTGAAAACTGGCTCGATATCGTTCCATTGTGCGGTAGTGTGTGAGGTAGGTGCTACTGGTCGTGTAAACTTTCTCGTGCCACTCTTCAGGCTCGACAGCTTCTCAGACAAAACAGGCGCCATGAGAAGACTAACGAGCAGCGCAGATTGCTTGCAATGGAAGTGCGGTGCTGGAGCCATGCCTACACATATTTATGTGCAAAGGAGCCTGTCACTGGCCATAGTCCTGTCACTGACAAAACCCACCGCCATGATCGTTGGCGAGCTTCGAGTTCACATTTCGTCATGCGCTGCGGTATTGCTTACTTCGCCACTTTGTAGAGCCACAGGCAGTCCTAAAGTTCCTGAAGACATATATCGCACAAAGTTCGTTATGGTGCAGACACGCAAGGATGCACGTTCCATTTGCTAGCTCCTGCGCGCTACATCGGTCGGACATCGACTTCTCGACGACTCCCAACTCCATGGAGGATCCCCATTATGTCTCCATGTAGCAGTCTTGACCAGTATGATAGGTAGTTGATATGTTGAGAGAAAGGACTTTTCGTGGCTAAGCGTAAGGCGTTAAGGCAATAATTTTATGTTAAACTCGATTCGGATTAGTGGCATTGCCTCGCGAGGAGTGAAGCGTCTGCTTAATCCCGAACCATTCTAGTCGGACTGTCTGTATGTGGTTGCATCTGTTAAAGGGGCCTGCTTGTTGAAAAGCCTGGAATTGTGCCTGGGGTAAACTCGTGGCGGCCTGGATCAACGAAAATGGCCGAAAAGAGGGATATCTGAGAACTTTGCGTAAGCGATTGTCATTCCCGAAAGCAGAAGCACAATCATTGGCGGCCAAAGTTCCTCGCATTACTGGCATGTCCTGTGATGTTGCCTTCAAATAATGGCTCACTGGCTTTTCTCATTACTCTCGACACAGATGACCCAGCCAGAGCTTCAAGCATCGATCTGCCTCGTAAAGCGCTTGGCTCAATCAAGAGTCAAAAATAGAGAAAGGATCAACACCTGTCCACGACTACGGAATAGCCTGTTAGACGTTGCTGACACCCTGCCATAACAAAAACGCCTTGAGAGCTGTTTTGGTGTGAACTCCATGACTGCGTGCTTGGGCTTCCTGCGTGTAGTTGACTCAGGCTGCTAGAAGGGTATGGCGGTGTAGATGATGTTGACATCGACTGCAAAGGGGTTGCCCTCAGCATCACCTATCATTAGTTCTTGCCTTCATGTGGAGCTTTGCCTTGAGGCACAAACTACTTCAGCGAATGAAATGACAAACCGCCGGTTAGCAGGACGGACATGTAGTAGGCTGATTAGTAGCCGGTCACTGGTCGACAGTACTGTGTACTTATGATCTGTCGGGCACTATGCTCACTCTGTGACATAGCAGATGTAGTGAATCACTGTGGTGATCAAGCGTTAACTGAGTTGTTTCGTCTGAACACCCAATTCCGCGACTTTTGTCGCGGAGTTCGAAGGAGTTCGAAATACCAGGAGGGGAGCTCGATATGCATCAGCTGAGCTGGCCAGCCTACGACGTCACAACCGTGGTTCAGATGGTTATTCTTGAGCATTGCCGGAGTTTAGCCGAAGATATTGCACACGGAGAACTCCATCAAAAAAGTTGCTGGGAATGCCAGTGTAGAAGTTGACATGTTCTTCAGGTTTTATTAGCAGTGTACATTGGTTCATTCCTTAATCGCTGTACCGTGGCCTCTTCCACAACTTTTCAATCATGGCAGACAAACAGTGGTACAGCGCAGTTTCTGCACCCATGACCAAATCTCAAAGAAAGGCCCTCCTCAAGCAACTACAATCGCACGATGTGCTCTCCTCACTACGACGACCAGAGATGCTAATGGACTTCTACACCGACTGCATCAACAGCTCAGATCTCAGTCTCGCAGTTCCCGCTCTCCAAGGCCTATTCCAGCTCATTATCTCTCGTAATCTCGACTATCCAGATTTCTACTCACGACTCTATACACTTCTGGACCAAGACATTCTACACAGCAAGTACCGCTCACGCTTCCTTCGACACCTAGACATCTTCTTAGCTCCCACGAACCATCTACCAGCCGCCACAATAGCCTCATTCATCAAGCGACTCTCAAGACTCGCGCTCTTCGCCCCACCAGCTGCGATCGTCGCAGTGATCCCTTTCATATACAACCTCCTCAAGTCGCACCCTATCTGTACATTCATGCTTCACAGACATCCATATCCACCGTACACCAAAAGCAAAGACAACTTGGGCGTTGACCCTTACGATCCAGAAGAGAAAGACCCACAACGGACAGGCGCTATTGATTCAAGTTTGTGGGAATTGGAAACACTGCAGTCACACTACCATCCGACTGTGTCGAGTATAGCGAGGATCGTCAGTGAGCAATTCACGAAGCAGCAGTATAGCCTGGAGGACTTTTTGGATCATGGATATGTGACGATGTTGGAAAGCGAATTGAAGAAGGATAGTAAGAAAGAACCGGTAGTGGAGTGGAAGATCCCAAAGAGGCTGTTCGAGAAGGATGAGGCTGATAAGGAGCCGGATCCGTTACTTGACATATGGACATTTACCTAAATTTGTTGTTCATGTTCGGTAAAGACAAGAATTTTGTTTTAAGCGATGGTGTTCCGGGGAATAGAGTGGAACGGAATGATTTTGCGAGATACCCATTTGCAAGACTCCACCACATACGTGTGCAAATCCAATACTTATCACCTGTATTCGCAGAATTGATGCGTCTCTCTTCAGAAGCCATACGAACCAAGAAAAATTCCACAACTAATGCCCAAATCCATGAGCTCCCCTCGCATGGCTCCGCACATGCTCATGCAAAGCCCCTTTGCCACTCAAACTCCTGCCAACAACATCCTCACTACCAGTCCCACCCGTCGAACCCGGCAATCCCGGAGCCCTCAACCTAGCATTTCCCACCCCATACCCCACTCCAACCGGCAACTCCTCCATCCCCAAACTCGAACTACTATTCCTCACATCCACCAGATTAACGCCAAATCGCGCATAACCGCACGCCTCAAGCGCAGTCCACGGACAATGGCCATCAGCCCCACAGTCTGTGAACAACGGGCAGCAGATCCCGCTGTCTTGGGGACAGATATGGCACAGCGGATTCGTCAGAGTTGAATTCGAATTCGTTGTATTTAGTTGTGTGTAGTTGCTTGATCCGTTCACGTTCAGCAGCGCGTCTTGCGTGTATCTGTTCTGCGCGCTGAGGCCGGGGTACGATGCGCTTCCGTTGCTGTCGATGCCTCCTCCGTTGGTGGGGCTTGTGCTGGTCAAATTACTCGCGATTCTCAGTAACTGGTTCTGCTTCAGGGGATCAGGCGGGCAGTAACTGATGTACACATTGACCGTTGGCGTTGCGCTTGGCGTGATGGTTGTAGTGTATGGTTCGCTAATAGTGAATGTGCCGGACCCAGTTAAGATGCCGCAGCCCTTGACGCGGCCGCTGCCCGTCACCGTGCCGGACGAAACGAAGCTAATCATGTCCATGAAGCCCGCGGGCCAGACGGTGCCGGAGCCGATCATGGTTGCTGTGCCAGTGCCCTCGCCGCAGGCAGTTAGCGTGGCGCTGCCGGTGAAGATGCCTGTTGTGGCGAGCATGGTGCCGCAGCCAATTACGGTGGGTGCGCAGCCGGAGACTGTGCCGGTGGATGTGACGGCTGGATAGCCGAAGGGGGCGAGGTAGACTGTGCCGTTGCCGACTTGAAGGGAGGACTTTAGTTGAGTTTGTGGGAAGAAGGAGAGGGGGAAAGAAGAACTTACTGACTGTGCCGCAACCGTCGCTGGCGGTACCGCATCCTATGATTATGTTGAGGCCGGTTGAGACGGTTGGGGAGCCGGTCGTGGTTACGTTTGGCAAGACTGTGATCACGCTTAACGTTGACAGTGTGCTCGTGACGGGCGTTGTGGCGGTAGCCGTAACGATGACTGTATTGGTGCTGCCTCCTGGACTGATGGTGGGTGTGGTGCTGCGGCCGTAGCTGTTAGTAGGCCTGGTATTGCCGCCGGAGTGGATGGTCGGGGTCGTGCTGAACACCCCTGTTATGAAGCTGCCAGTGGCGTTTGCGCTGGCTGAGTAGCAAACTGCACAACAGGGAGGACCAGCGCTCGTTGTACTTGCTCCGTATTGGAGAGGGCCAGTGTAACCTGGACTAAAGCAGTAATCCGTGGTGGAGGAGGTAACGACGCCGCCGGACCGGAAGACTCCCTGTTGCTCTTGTTAATATTGTTTGACCGTATTGCAGTTAGAGAGACTTACCGTGTACTCCGTCACCGAACAACTTCGACTTCCCTGTGTGGTAGTGTTTGAACTACTACCCGTGTTCCCGCAGGGCGTACAAGTCACTGTAGCTGAATCACCTGAGAACACACCACGTCTGAACAGACCTTTACCCTGTTTTGTACGCGGTGGATTGTGGTGGTAGTGCATGCTCCAGAAGGTCTCTGGTGTACCATTGCCTAACAACGTGATCGATGGCGCAATAGCTGTGATGTGGGAGTAATGAGAGGCATAACGCATGTAGACATCGTCTGGAAGCTGGTGAGGTCGAGCAACTGTGAATGTAGGTACGAAGCTAGCTGGCCCAGTAACGGTGCCCAAGTCGACATAAGCGAAGGCTTGGAGCAGCAAACATGCTATTGCAAGCAGTTGGGAAATGCTTGATCTCATGGTGGGCTAACGGCGTGCTGCTTAGCACTAGTGATAATCCAGTTCTGCGAGAAGTGCTTCATCGCAGTCGTTGGTAAGGAGGTAGAGACCAGGCGTGAGGGAATCGCTTGCACGGGCCATCGCGTCGTGGTATTTGTTATCAATAGTGTGGAATGTTGGTGTGATTATCACCAAATCATGCATGCGTCACATTTCAGGCTTTTTTCTCGCACGCTCAACTCCTCCAGGTCTTCTGGAGCTGGTCTAAGCCGGCCAGAATGGACAAGTATAATATCTAGGGTCGGATGCTGTGGCATAATATAGGTAAGCGAAACAGAACGAGGGTTGAGAATAAATGTGACCTTGATGATGCCAAGACTTCAGTTATGACAATTGGTGACCCCTTATTTCGAGTAGCACAACGCTACCAATACCTAGGTACGCATTGAGATCTAGTTTCTGTTGTCAAGCCTCAATGTTACATGTAGAGAGAATAAATTGGAAAGAACATATGTCTGAATTGGTGGTATATGTCTTCTGTTAACATGAAAGACCATCTTTGTACCTGCAGCTGTTTGATTCAATGTTGAGCTCCTTGCAAGTCGTATCCTTATTCACTCGTATCTGCAATATCCAAGTTGTCGTATATTCCATTGCCGCACACCTTATGCTTTTAGCCTGCACAGCTATACATTCAGCCTGTCTCTCCATGTTGCATTCATCACAATCAAGTGGTGCTATGGTAGATTGGTTGCTGCAAAGACAATTAGTACTTATGTATTGGGGGCAGGAAGTTTGCACTCACTGGTACTGTAAGGCGAGCGAACAAGGCACCATGGGGTGCATGTTCGCCAAGTGGAAAGGAAGGTCGAAAAACAGGGGGTGGTGGAGTTGGAGGATCGATAGCTGCTGATACTGGTCGTTGATTAGGTGGTCTCATCTCGTACTCATCTTCTTGACTGTGTTCTCCGTCAGATGTCGGTCTGTTTACTTTCACAACACTGGTTCAGCACATACGGGTGATCGGACTGCTGGCCAGCCTGCCTTGGCCGAGTGCACCTTGCGGCAACCACGGCAAGCAAGACAAAACTGGCCAGGATGACTGCCGCCAGGACAGCCGCAAGGAGGTACCAAGTCTGGTTGTTCATATTGGAGAGAGGAAGAGGAGGAAGTAGAGAGAGAGAGAGGTAACGTCTGGAGATCGGTTGTAGAGAGCTGTGTTTGATTGCTGTGTGATGACCTTTTGATCGGTCGGGTCTCTCAGTTTTGTTTGGGCTCGGTTCTTTCTGTAAGAGAGTTGAGGCAAACTCATGATGCTTTATACGAAATGAGCCAAGAGAAACATTGTCTTCGTGACATCTTCATTCGATGCAACAAGTTACCAGCATTTTTCACTAAAGACATGGGCTCGCAGGTCTGTGAACCAAGACATGCATACCTCTTCACCGAAGAAGAGCCACATGAACAGCAAAGCCGCTTCCATTTTGTAGTGTAGACGGCAAGCATGAATCGATCAGTCGCCAGACATGAAATTTGTGGTTGAGCATATGCATAAAGGCTGAAAAGACCTCATCGGAGCGCAAGTGTTGTACGATGAGTATGGCAGGAGTGGACGCAACTTTTCTTTCAGATATCTTCGCGCAGACGTTAACAAAAGGCTCAAGCAGATAGTCGTTGAAAACACAGTCACAAGCAACGACTATATCAATTACCTGCTCCGGGGACAGAACCTCATCCAGAGCGGTCACATCCATATCCTCCCAGTCCAGGGTTAGTGTCTGTGGGTTTGGAACAGAGCGAGTCGATACCGGTGCTGATCTCTTACCATATGGTCCTTTTCCTTTGGGAGTAGTGGGCAGTATGGCGTTGGCTTGAATGTTCTCCTTCAGGATCTTCATAATATACTCTTGATCGGTAAGGACATAAGACGACACATTTTTAGCCAATACACAGCCGATGAGACCGGCAATACCACAACCAAGTTCCACGATAGTAGCATCAGCATGTAGCAGACTGTTTGCCCACAATGAATTGGATTTGTCAGCCAACCAGTCAGCAACCAGATGAGAGGTCTTCCACAAGGCAGCACCCGTTGTTCCCTCAGTACGGGAGGAGGTCAGAAGACCCGGTGATTGTCGTATCTCGTATTGTTGTCCGGCCACTTCAATTTGCACGGTAGTTGATTTCTCATTGACCATACCTAAATTGCTGGAGGGGAGGTTGCGACTGAAAAAGTCAAAGGTCTCTGATATGTGATGATTAGAGCACGGAACAGGTGGGTAGAGTATGTACTTGTAAACCACCTTCATCAATGTCCAGCACCCTAAGTCCTACCGAATCCAGCTTGTCAAAGACAGGTCGATGTGGATGAGACATCATGTCAGCGAGCTGCTTCGAGGCTTAGATGATGTGGCTCGACTGAGTCTGCTGCAATCTGCATAAGACACTCCTGTCAGCAATACAGCAGAACAAACATTGTCTATTCTTCATTGCCTATCGTGGTTGAGAGGACGTACTGCAGCTATCCTTGCACAAGCTCTATTGGTCAATGGTGAAGGTGAGAGGAGTTTCTCCTCATCTGACGAGTGTCACCCGAGCTAGAGTACAATGCCAAGGCGCCTCAAATACAGGCGGCAATGACGTTGTACAAGCAGCAGGACATCCGCAGTGTGAGGGCCTTGGAGAAGTTACAACAAGTTGCATAACAAGATTGAATTTGATAATTGTGGTCGGGTGTTCTTCGTTGAATCATTAATTCAACCGTTTGCTCTTTTACGATCATTTCAAGCCAGCAGCCCCAAAACCACGTACACTTTTCATCAAGCACAGTCGCTTGTCGCTGAAACTGATCAGAAGCTACTTGCCTGCTACACTGCAGGTGTACAACCTCAACCTACCACTGACTGCGCCTTCGCGCTTCCCTCCAATATGGCCAACGCCGAAGATGCTATGAAGAATGAGCCCCGAGTTACAGGATCTGTCCAACCGTACATGTACAGAAGGGGGCCTTTTTCCGTGGAAGCATCAGGATATGAAGTCAAGAAAGGTGAAACGATACCTCGACGCAACAGACATGCCCGCGATGAACTTATCACCAAGCCATCTGCAGAAGTCAGCACGATCTACGAGAACTTCAGGCGAGCCGCTGCTAAGTTTGGCAATGCAAAGGCAATTGGCTCGAGAAAGATTCTCAAAACGCACGTCGAGAATAAGAAGGTTAAAAAGATAGTGGACGGAAAAGAGCAGGAAGTGGACAAGAAATGGACGTATTTCGAGCTCAGTGGCTACGAGTACATGAGTTTTATTGAGTACGAGCAACTCGCTCTAGCTGCTGCCTCAGGTCTGAGACATCTTGGTCTCAAGAAGGACGACAAAATGCATCTATATGGTGCTACCAGGTTAGTCTGTTTATGAACCTGACATGAATGGCAACTAACAAACATTCAGCGCACACTGGCTTTGTATGTCGCACGCCGCATCCGCACAGTCCATCCCCGTCGTGACCGCATATGACTCGCTTGGTGAGGAAGGATTGCGACACTCACTCAGGCAAGCAGACTCAATCGCAATCTTCATCGATCCCAACCTTTTTCCAGTCTTGACTAAGATCATCAAAGACGCTCCTTCACTCAAATACATCATCTACAATACCGAGCCGGAAGCTAAACGAGCCGATATCGACAAACTGAAAGAAGTGAACGGTGAGCTCAAAATCATCAGTTTCGATGATCTGGTCAAGAGTGGAAGAGACAATCCCGTGGATCCAGTTCCACCTTCACCTGAAGACCTTGCCTGCATCATGTACACTTCTGGTTCAACTGGCCCTCCAAAAGGTGTGACCATCAAGCACAAGGCCGTCGTTGCCGCCATGGCTGGTGTACAATCCATAGTTGCACCATTCATCGGGCCTGCTGACTCCAATCTGACCTATTTACCACAATCACACATCTTCGAATACATGTTCGAGAATGTGACGATGTTTTGGGGCGCTACCATGGGCTATGGCACCACGAAGACTCTCTCTGATGCTTCAGTTCGAAACTGTAAAGGTGACATCCGTGAATTCAAGCCCACTATCCTGATCGGCGTCCCTGCAGTCTGGGAAACCGTTAAGAAGGGTATCATTGCAAGGGTCAACGGTGGCTCTTTTGTGGTGAAGAACATGTTCTGGGGAGCTATGGCTCTCAAGGAAGCCCTCTTAGGTGTGGGTTTACCAGGAGCAGCCGTCCTTGATGCACTGATCTTCAAGAAACTCAAGGACGCTACTGGCGGACGCTTACGCATTGCTTTCAATGGTGGTGGTCCAATTTCGGTCGATACTGTCAAGTTCATCAGCTATGCTATCACGCCCATGATTCAAGGCTACGGACTGACTGAGACGTCTGCCATGGGTGCTATTCAGGATCCTCTCGAGTGGAACCCATATACTCTTGGAGATATTCCAGGTTCTGTTGAAATCAAGCTCGTAGACTTCGAAGATGCAGGTTATTTCTCGACGAATAATCCACCCCAAGGTGAAATCTGGATAAGAGGTGATGCTGTTACTGAAGGCTATTGGGACAACGATGAAGAAACCAAGGAAGCCATCACTGACGACAAGTGGTTCAAGACAGGTGATATTGGCGAGTTCGATAAGAATGGCCATTTGAGAATCATTGACCGAAAGAAGAACTTGGTGAAGACGTTGAATGGAGAGTATATTGCCCTCGAAAAGCTTGAGTCTACATACAGAGCCTCTTCCCTCATCGCCAACATTTGCTGCTATGCTCAGCAAGACAAAGCTAAGCCTATTGCTATTGTCGTCCCGGTAGAGAATGTGTTATTGAAGTTGGCCTCGCAAAATGGCGTCGATAAGTCATCGTTGGAAGAACTGGTACATGACGAGAAAGTCAACGCCGCCGTGCTCAAAGAAGTACAGAAGGCTGGACGGGATGGTGGTCTTTCCGGGATTGAGATTATCGATGGCGTTGTGCTTGCTGATGAAGAGTGGACACCGCAGAACGTAAGTTGCTAATGCCCTTGGTTTTGTACCTTGATACTGACACCTCCAGGGATTTCTCACACCTGCACAGAAGCTGCAGAGAAAGAAGCTTCAAGAGAGATACAAAGAGGAAATTAAGAAAGCATACGGCAGTAACTAAATAGGCCTAACCGTCAATACGCTAGTCTGTTGCATAACACGAGAACATGATGGTCGGGATTTGAGCAGTAACTCAATGATAATTTGCAATCACAGGAGCGAGGCGTTTTAGTATACTAATGATCGACGATATCTTCGAACACCTATTCCCGAATGGCTTCCATCTCCTGATCTTTTGAAGGATCAAACTCAGCCGTCAATTTTTGCGTCAAGGTACGTTTCATTGTCTTGCGGTGTCTGTATTTCTTCTCAGGCAAATTCGTAAGACGTTACTCATCCCTTGCACCTCAAGAAAAGGGATTGTTATTCAGTCCGTGGATATCTTCAATTCAAACCGATTGGCGTATCGATGTCATTCGCGTGCAACGATTTCACCGAATCGCGCGAAACCCATCTTCTCCAACGTTTCGTCGGGACAGTTGTCGCTGTTGTCGCATGGTACAGCGCAGCAGAATTTGTTGCATGAATACTGATCTGTGCCACATCTCGAGATGTTGTTAGCGATGGCCCCTGCGATCTTCAGAGCACGCTCACATCTTTTCTGTCTGCTTCTCGTTCTGCCGTCTCTCAATATTTCCTGCCGATCCAAACTGAAACGTGATCAGCATCTGCATGCAGATATACAAGATTCCTGTCGGCTTCATATTGTGCGTTGGCTTGAATCTTCAGTGGTTGTGTCAGTCAATCGTATGAAAAGTTGCTGGCTCAAGTTGAACATCTATTTTGATGCTGGAGGGGTTGACATTCCGAGACTCATTCCTTACAGCTCGTGTGGAAATGAGCTAGCTGGTGGATCACATACCAGCTGGGATGATCAGCACAACATGTCTACCTTGGCCACACTTCATTAGCAGGGCTGCTATCCTCATCACTTGGGGACTCATTGTGGACGAGTTCGCGGTCGAGGTCTCGCTGTCATCATGAGGTCTTCTCTAATCCGATTATTGGCCAGCTTGACTGCTGTATCGCCGGTGTCAGCAGAATGGTGGCTAGGAGCCTACAACCATGTTGGTAAAGTGGCATTCCAGTCAGATGTCTCTTATCCAGCGTACAGAAATGTTCTCGATTATGGTTGCGACAGTAAGTGCTGATGATAGCCATAAGCATCGCACTAACCTTTGCAGATACCGGCACTACCGACGCAACGGATTGTATAAATAATGCGATTCAAGCGCCAGGGAACAGATGCGGTGGCGGCAATGCATCTGTTGGTTCCTTTTGCGAGTCCTCAACTATAACCCCAGCTCTGGTGTACATACCTTCAGGTACCTACTTGGTATCAGGGCCCCTGGTCATGTACTATGCTACACAAATCGTTGGTGATGCTGTTAATCCTCCGACGATTAAAGTTGATGCAACTTACAACGAGGGTATCGGTCTCGCAGTATTCGATGCGGATATCTACATCCCCTCGGCCGGCGGACGTGAGTGGTATGCCAACCAGAACAACTTTTTTCGCCAGCTGCGGAATATTATTATCGATATGACAACAGCACCTCTCACCGCCACAGGCATTCACTGGCAGGTTGCGCAAGCTACACATCTAAACAACATCAAGATCAATATGAGGTCCAAGAGCGAGTCAAAGAACCAGCAGCAGGGCATTTTCATGGAGAACGGCTCCGGTGGTTTCATGTCAGACATTATCATCAACGGAGGAGCCATCGGAGCTACAATGGGAAGTCAACAGTTCACATCCCGAAATTTGCAAATCAGCAACTCGGGTACAGCCATCCAGCTGGTATTCGACTGGGTCTGGCTCTTTATGGATCTGCAAATTACCGGCTGCGATATCGGCATTGACATGACGAGTGGTGGGTTTAGCAATCAGGCTGTAGGCTCTGTTATCGTCGTAGACAGCACTATCTCTGCAACTCAAGGCATCTTGACTCCGTATGCCCCAGGTTACAGCTCACCTCAGAGTGCAGGTAGTCTCATGATCGAGAATGTCGATTTCACTGGGTCCTCACAAGCAATTGCTGCCGCAGGTGGTACTTCAGCAAGAACCATCTTGCCCGGCAACCAGAAGATTGATCTGTTCGCTCAAGGCAATGCTTGGACTACCGCTGCCCAATCACTTGACGGTCAATCTTTCAATGGCACTGTCTGCTCTTACGGAAACAGTTCTCAAAACAGCTATACTGCACAAGAGATGACCATTCAACAAACACTGTCGCCAGTGTCACGGCCAGCCTCGCTGGTTGATAGCAACGGAAATTGGTTCACTCGTTCCAAGCCGCAGTATGAGGACGTCGACGTCGGCGAATTTTCAAGTGCACTTGCTAACGGGCTTAAAGGAGATGGCAGTACTGGTAAGACGTCTCCAACCTAAGCGCCATCGCCTGCTAACAAGTATAGATGACACCAAGGCTATGCAAAGATTCTTGGACAACGCAGCCTCTTCGGGCAAGATTGCCTATTTTGACAAAGGAGCATACATAGTCTCTGACACCATCAATGTGCCTGCCAATGTCAAGATTGTTGGCGAGCTTTACTCGATTATCATGGGCACAGGCTCCAACTTCCAGGATCAAAGTAACCCTCGACCGATATGGAAGATTGGTACTCCAGGAGAATCGTCGACCATTGAGATTCAAGACTTGATTTTCGAGACTAAAGGCCCGACTCCTGGAGCTATCGTAATGGAGTGGAACGTTGTCGCCGCCACCCAAGGCTCTGCTGGCATGTGGGATGCTCATTTCAGGATCGGTGCTACGGCGGGGACGGAAATGCAGCAAGACAAATGTCTCAAGGCTCCGGGCACAAAGGTCTCATTAACTGACAGTTCTGTGACTGACTGCACTGCAGCGTTCTTGCTTCTTCATATCACCCCACAGGCCAATGGCTACTTCGAGAATGTGTGGGGTTGGGTGTCTGATCACGAACTCGACCTTGGAACTCGAGACCAAGTCACGATCTACAATGGCCGTGGTTTCCTCATAGAAGGTGATGGACCAAACTGGCTATATGGCACATCCGCCGAGCACAGCACTCTGTACAACTACCAGTGGTCTAACACCCGAAATACATTCGCTGGAGTTATTCAAACAGAAACCGCGTATTTCCAAGGCAATCCGAACTCCAAAATTCCTTTCACACCACAATCTTCCTGGAACGACCCAACCTTCGACGATTGCACTGCCAACAATTGTGCTCGAACATGGGGCGCTCGCTTTGTCAACTCTTCTGACATCTACATCTATGGCAGTGGTTTATACAACTTCTTCGAGAATTACAACACGGCTAGTTGCTTGGGCACAGAGTCATGTCAGCAGCATATGGTCGACATTCAGAACAGCACGAACATCTACCTCTGGGCCTTCAATACGAAGGGAAGCTCGTACATGGTTGACATAGAAGGGTCTGATCTTCTGAGTTGGCAGGTGAATAGAGCAGGGTTCTGTGCTACAGCGGTTTTGTTGGAGGTTGCGGATAACAACGACAGTTAGACCCAGGGGTTGTCTCGTGGCGTTTGTGTTCCACAGTTGTTTTTGTTTCCTTGTGTAACGGCAGATCTTCAATGTCTTGAAACAAAAGACACACTGAAGAGGATGGGAGATGTTGCTGTGGAATCAACAGCTCATGCTTCTGGACATGCGACGGAAGTCCCTGCAATGCACTCTGTATTCGCGTGCAAGGTGTTGGTGGTTACTGGCGTACGTGATTGAGGCTGGCAATCAGGTGTTGTTGCTTCTAGTTTGTAGATTCTTGAGGGAAACACGTTTGCTCGAACCAACCATAACAGTGGAATCTTCTGGCATACGGTACATCTGTGACAGTTCTGTCTGACTTCACAGACGCAGTAGTATCTATTAACTCAGACCCTGCGTTCCTATTTGCATGCATCTGCCGAGAAGTGTTTGATTGTGAGCTGAAGGAGGTCCAGAGCCAGATCGCCAAACACTTTCACCGCATTGATCCATCAACCCTGCATCGCCTCGTGTTGGTCCCTCCACGTGTGTATTTATTTTTGTCCAGTCGCAAAGTACGCACTTTTGCAGTACGAATTTGACGTGGTCAGTCTTATACTTTTACACATACAGTATCGATACAGTTGCCTGGTTTGCAAACTTCGTTATCCGCCCGAGTTCGGGCATGCCAGGTAGCAGAACGAGCACATCAGGATGGACCTCCGAACTACGATTCAACACACGCTATCCGCCGACCAGTCAACTAGACAACAAGCCGAGCTCGCTCTGAAGGCTGCCGAACAACAATCCGGCTTCATCGACCAGCTACTGAACCTAGTCGAGACCGAGCAAGATCCGGGGATCCGACTATCGACCGCAGTTTATCTCAAGAATCGAGTCTCGAGAGCATGGCCCACAGAGACACCCGTCCACCAGCCAATACCAGACGCTGAACGAAAACCCTTCCGCGACCGACTGTTGCCAGTACTTGCCAACTCTCCATCGCAGATACGAGCACAACTTGTTGCTATTTTGCAGACCATCCTGCAAAATGACTTTCCGAAAAAATGGCCTGAATTTATGGATATCACAATCACCTTGCTGAGTGACCAGGCACCGAATCATGTCTTTGCGGGCTTACAATGTCTGTTGGCCGTGTGCCGAACATATAGATTTATGTCGGGTCAAGAGAGGCAGAATTTAGACAAAGTGGTGGAGGCTGCATTTCCAGGTATCCTCGCAATTGGTGGCAGGCTCGTGGATGAGACTAGTCTGGAAGCTGCCGAGATGCTGAGAATAGTGGTGAAATGCTACAAACATGCAGTATATTATGAGCTGCCGAAGCCATTGCAGACACATCAAGCTACTGTGGATTGGTGTACTCTCTTTTTAAGGGTGATTACGAAGGAACCACCTCCAAGCGCGATGCTAGAAGACATTGACGAACGGGAACAGAGTCATTGGTGGAAGTCAAGAAAGTGGTCCTATGCAAACTTGAACAGATTGTTTGTACGGTACGGCAACCCTAATGGGCTGTCTTCAGATCAGAAAAAGGAGTACGACACTTTTTCAAAGAACTTCATCACGAACTTTGCGCCTGAGATCCTTAAAGGCTATCTGCAAGAGATCGAAAAATGGGTTGGCGGCCACCACTGGTTGAGCAAGCCTTCTCTGTCATACACACTTATCTTTATAGAGGAGTGTGTCAAGCCGGCAGCTACATGGGAACATCTGAAGCCACATTTGGACAATTTGATAAAGCATTTGATCTTTCCTGTCTTGTGCCAATCTGACGAAGATCTCGAGATGTTTACAGACGACCCACCAGAGTACTTGCATCGCAAACTCAATTACTACGAGGAATCATCTTCGCCCGATATGGCTGCCACCAACTTTTTGGTCGCTTTGACCAAATCGCGTAAAACGCAGACTTATGCTGTGCTCTCTTATGTCAACGAAGTCGTAACACGCTACGAATCAGCACCTGAGGACCAAAAACTACCAAGAGAGAAGGAAGGTGCTTTACGAATGATCGGATCACTTGCCACAGTCATTCTAGGGAAGAAGAGTCCGATCGCAGACCAAGTCGAATACTTCTTTGTGCGGCATGTTTTCCCGGAATTTCAGTCACCCCACGGCTTCCTTCGAGCACGCGCGTGTAATACACTCGAGAAATTCGAACAGCTTGAATTTAAAGATCAGAACAACCTGTTACTCATCTACGCCAACATATTGAGATGTATGGCCGATCAGGAATTGCCTGTACGAGTTATGGCTTCCTTGGCACTGCAACCGCTTATCAGGCACGAAATCATCCGAACAGCCATGCAACAAAATATTCCCCAAATCATGCATCAACTGCTGAAGCTCGCTAATGAGGTGGATGTGGATGCACTGGCTAATGTGATGGAAGACTTTGTCGAGGTGTTTTCTGAGCAGCTTACACCATTTGCAGTGGCCCTCAGTGAACAGCTCCGGGACACCTATCTCCGCATAGTAAGGGAATTGCTTGAGAAGAACGAAGCAAAGGGCATGAACGGAGATGTACCAGAATATGGAGAATACCTAGATGACAAGTCAATAGCTGCCCTGGGTGTGCTTCAGACCATCGGTACCCTTATTTTGACGCTGGACTCGACTGCAGACGTGCTGATGCATCTCGAAACCATCCTAATGCCTGTCATCCAGATCACCCTTCAAAACAAGCTCTACGATCTCTACAACGAGGTGTTTGAGATCATTGACTCTTGCACATTCGCATCGAAACAGATTTCGGAAACCATGTGGCAGGCCTTTGAGCTTATGCATAAGACCTTTAAGGAAGGTGCTGAGCTATATCTCGAAGACATGCTGCCAGCCCTGAACAACTTTGTATCGTACGGCAAAGACAGACTAGTACAGCACCCACCATATTTAACTGCAATGGTCGGCATGGTTGAGGACATCTTCCACGACGCCAAAGTTGGAGGTGTCGATAGAATATGTGGCTGCAGACTGGCAGAAGCGCTCATGTTGCACTTACCGGGAGGCCCGGTGAGCCCATTCATTCCCAAATTCATCGAGCTTGCCATGCAAAAGTTGATTGAGCAGAAAAATCCAGTCAAAAGCTACAAAATACACCTGCTCGAAATGGTTATCAACGCCATATACTACAGTCCTGGTATGGCTTTGGCATTCCTTGAGCAGCACGGGTGGACAAATAAATTCTTCAGCATGTGGTTCGGCAGCATAGAATTATTCCGAAGAGTGCATGATAAGAAGCTCTGTATCGCCTCGATCTCGGCACTTCTCACAATTCGGGCGGAAGAGGTACCTGCTTCAGTACAGACTGGGTGGCCCCGGCTACTGACGGGAGCAACGTATATGTTCAAGACACTACCTGCAGCTGAGAAGCATCGTGAAGAAGCAGCCAAAGCAGATAACGATGGCGAATATGACAATGACGATCTCTACGGTTCGGACGAAGCTGATGATTGGGTCGAGGAGGAGCAGCAAAAATCACAAGCATGGGGTGCTGTCAATGCATCGGAAGTACCAGATACGAAAGGTGATGTCAAGGATGAGTCCCAAGCCTATCTTGACTTCCTGAGTGAGGAAGCCAAGAAGTTTGGGGCGCTTGCAGATGATGATGATGATAGCATGATAGACGAGGACAACTTCTTTGAAAGCCCTCTTGACAGGTTTGATCCATATGGCACGTTCCGACAGAGTATGGGTGCCTTACACCAGACGCAACCACAACTCTATGAGCAGTTGATCAGTGTTTTGGAACAGGCTGATAGGGACTTCCTACAGAGGGTATTGCAGCCACCACCGATGCAACAATAATCAGATATTATTTGTGATAATGTGTGATCTCGGTTTCAGTCCGTACGTGAGCGGTGATTAGCTAGATTTCCGATGAAGCACAATACGAAGCTAGAAAGGGGGCATTTTAGTCAGTCGTTGTCCCTCCGTACCATCGTGATTTTGAGAATCGTGGGAAGTAGCCATGAAGCACTATTGCCCGACTGTGCTGATACAAATAAAGCTGATATGAGAGCTCATTGGGGTGTTGTTATCCTTCTCCTGCTATCTTCAATGTAGTCCATTTCCCATCTCCTATCCAAGTGTTGCCAACCAAGAGTCTTGCTCGCAAGTTCAGGTATGACGTCACTCCCTCCTCTTTCCCAGCCTTGTTCGTGTTCAGGTCTTCTTTGTTGCATGTATGGGTGTCCCACTCCCTTGTACGCATACCTCACTCAAACAGGATCCGACAAGCGAGTATACCAATCATGTCGACACATGCAGTTCGAAAGGCTAAGTCTCGCCAAGGAGGGCCCGATGTTTCAACCAAGGACTTGTTTCGACTCGATGGACGGACAGTGATCAGTACGTGTCCAAGTCTGATAATTCCTCTATGCTAAAAAATTCTAGTGTAAGTTAAGCGACAAGCAAGTCTCTTCTTAGAGTCTGACAAGTCACAGTACCGGTGGTGGTGGGGCCATGGGGCTCAATGTTGCAGCATCGATTCTCGAATCCGGTGGCGATGTTGTCTGCATTGATCGAATGGAGGAGCCTCTACCCGAGCTTTGGTGTGCGTCTTTGACGTATATGTTATTATCCATTCTAATTTGAGTGGCAACCAGCCGAAGCAGATACTCTTCGAAAGAAGCACGACGGTAGACTATCCTACTATCGTTACGACATATCACAGTCCAAGAACGTGATGCCTTTCTTTGAACTAACCATGCAGGGTGCACGATACCCCCTTCGAGGATTTGTGGCCTGCGCTGGAGTATCAGATGGAGGTGCTTCTGTCGACTTTGACATGGATCGTGTTCAGAGATTGCTGGACGTTAATGTGGCGGGAACTTTCGCCTGCGCAACAGCCGCTGCGAAGATCATGCACAAGAATGATTTCTCTTGTAGCATGGTTCTCATCGCGAGTATGTCTGGTCACGTCAGCAATAAGGTATGATCAATGTCAATTCGTGAGGATACATTATGTTGATAGTTATGAAGGGTGTTGATACCGCAGCGTACAATGCTTCGAAAGCTGCAGTTCTTCAGCTTACTAGGTCTTTTGCAGCTGAATGGGGCAGTCGACCTTCAAGTCCTTTGATCAGAGTGAATTCTATCAGTCCTGGCTATATCAGAACACGAATGACAGCAGAAACACTTGCGGAACCAGGAATGGAAAAACTCTGGGAAGAAGACAACATGCTTAACCGCTTATCATATGCAGATGAATATCGAGGTCCTATCATGTTTCTGTTATCAGATGCTAGCAGCTTCGTCACAGGTGCTGATATCAAGGTACGTTGGCTCATGAACTTGTACGGTAGCAGGGAAGTTCACGCTTACAATCTATAGGTTGACGGAGGACATACAGCTTGGTGACCCTTACAAGCAAATCACAACCAAACGGATCAACGACGAGCAACCAGGTTTATGAAAAGCAATGTATTATCACGCAGCCAATACCCAATACCACTACTAACTGAAAGCAAAAACCTGAGGACATCTCACTTCCCAAAAACATATGGGTGTGCCGTCTAGACGGCACCCTCAAATTCACTCTTGAATCCCCGGACCTGTCTTGCAGTCAAACCGCGTTTGCGATCTCCACAAAAAATGCTAGCCACGATATTGATGGCTGACATAAGGATAGTCATAATGCCAGCTGCCAGGACCATTCGATAGAAATCTCCACCAAGATGTGCCATATCTGTTTTCTCCTTCGTCAACCAACTTAGCACATCAACTCCAACGAATAGCAATGCCAATGAAAGTGTGAGAAAGCCAGATGTATGGCTGAACAATGGCCAGTTCCTAGCGAAGTACGACCAGAGAAGCCGGGGAGTCTCGGTGAGGAGAAGGAAGAGACAGATGAGAATGACGAGAACCTTTTCAGCCGCATCGAATAGGTTGAATGTTGATGTGTGAAGGTCGGAAGTCTTGACCATCAGAGCTCCTGCTGCTAGCATGCATGCTAGAAGAGAGATAATGTTGAGAGCTCGGATGACATTGAGGATAATGTATCCAACCTTGGAGTTACCCATGATGAGTTTGGTGATCAGAAATCACATACACCTGAACTTAGCAGCTTGCTATGATATGCAATAGATTATGGTTTGTTGGTCGATAGATTGTTCAAACGATCGTCCTAGATCGGTATTGCGGTGATGGGGGTTCGATTGCTTGCTGGCTTTCAAATTTGTATTGTTATGAGAAGAAGGAAATCATTCGGCTGACAGCACATCCAGACTTTATCTTTCAAGATCGGCTGTACCATAACCGAGTGTCAAAGACCATCACCAAGAAAGATACGTATCTCAAAATAGGAATGCATAATACAGGAATCGTTATCATTCTTTTGTCACCCCTTTGATAACCGGCCGCTTTGTCTTCGAGATCGGGGGACCTGGACTCGTCACACCGAGTATTATGGTATTGTTCACAAAGATGGTCGCTTTGATCTTGACTTGGCGTGATGCTGGTTTTCTTTGTGTTAACTTCGAAAAATCCCGAGTCTGTATTGATAATAGGTACCGTTGAACCGAAACATCGATACATCGATACCGAGCTCAAACGTTTCACCTTGTTTAGGTATTGCAATTAACAATGATGCCCATTATCAGTTTCGATCAAAGCAGAAGGTCTCTTCTTTATCATGACGAAGATCCAAATATACCCATCTATACATCAACCTAGCTGTACTCGACTGCTCGATTCCCGGTTCTTTTCATCAACAATAACAACGAACACATCAGTGTCTGGAATACTGTTGGTCAGTCAGTCATACGTCCCCCAAGAAGGTACAGGTAGCTTTCGACCCACCGACACCCAACCATGCTGCATACTAATACACAAGCAAACGGAGCTGGAGCTGGTCTCCCACAAACTCCGGCCGATCGCTTTCGACGACGTTTTGATGACCGTGTTGACCCTCTGGAAGGCCCGCATGGTATCATCGGTTCCCAAAATCACCATCCCGGCAGACTGGAGCTAGGTAATATCTACCATTCTGTTCAGACACCATATGAACACCCTACGAACACGAATGGAGATGGACGTCAATATGCACCACTGGAGGATTACACTGAAATGTGCCGCCATCTACCGCCGCGAAGCCCAGTGTCGCCATCGACGTCGCAAGCAGTGTACTCAACACCCTACACTGACACAGGTGCTCACACAGCCAATACCTCAGAGAACATAAGTTCGTATCCATACGACCACGGTTACGATTACGATTACAGCTTCTATAGGTACGACCACACAATCCCAAATCCGCACGAAGCCAGCTTTGAAGAGAATACCTACCCGTACCCATCGCACCACAACTACAACCACGACTACTCCCACTCCTGCCATTCAAACCCCTACCCCTCCCCACCACCAACTCCCCCTCCCTCCTACACCATCCCCCAACATCCCCAAATCTCCGCTCCACGCACAGCCACTCAACCCCGTAAATCCCGTTTCCCACCCTCCTCAACCCAGAGCTCAATACACACGAGAATACCATTCAAAACATCCACCACATACAACACCGTGTACAGCCGTAGTAAAAATACAGGTATGCATAGATATCAAGACCCCATAATCATCTACGCAGGTGAACGATATACACTGCTCAAGAGGTATCAGAGACGGAAATGGATGGTGAGGCAGATGAGCAGACGGAGGGAGAGGGAGGAGGAGGAACAGCAGGGATGGTTCGATGGGCATAGTCATGACATGGGGAATGGGGTATGGATTACGCGGGAGATGTGTCCTGTTTGCTGCATGCGTGGAAGAGTATTTTGAGGGTAGGTATGCACGGCATGCAGCCGTTCTACGGGGACAAAAGAAAGGACCTGAAGTTTTAAGGGGCGGGTAATAATCTTCCTTTGAAGAAAAAGCAGGAAGGAATGAAGGGTTGATACGTACTATCGAAAATACATATAAGAAGGAAATTGATTACCTTGAGGTGAGTATCCTGTCCACCATCTTGCATCGTCATGAAACATCAGTGTAATAACATTTTAGATTCTATAAGCTGCTAAAAAAAGCCCTGGCTTCCTATATTGACTCCACCCTTATAACAATACGACTATAGTAGTGTACGCCAAATGTTGGAAGTTGATGAAGAACGGGTGCAATACCAAGTAGTTTGAGTCGAAAGATGATTGATGTGGTTTATTCCGTGCAATAGTGGTGTTGTTTAGACACTTTCCTGCTTGTGCACGACATTGACGAGTTTCGCGGTGGCAATTTCGAAAATTCCGTCCTGTTTCCCTGGGTGGAGATGGGCACGTGTAGGGGCTGATTTGTTGTCGACCATCATGCCGGCCCAGAGAAACATGCCGGTCACGGTAAATTCGGGGATCATGCCCATAACTGCGCGTAGAACGGTAGCTGTGATGCCTTGATTCATCATGAAGAAGATGCTGGTCATGGGCATCCAGGCTGCGAGCCAGGAGTAGGAAAGACGGATTGTGATGAATGGGATGCTGATAATGGCGAATTTGACGAGGAGTTGTTCGCTTGGGAGGACGAAGGATCGGTTTTTGACGGTGTGGATCGTGACGAATGCTACGACGACGTAGACTGCTGTGACTAGACCGACTGAGATCTTGAAGAAGAGGAGAGCTTGTACGATGTCTTTGGGGCGGTCGGTGTTGCCGATCTCGGTGCCTGCGACGATGGAGAGGATCATTGCTGCTAGGGTTGCCATGTGCAGGAGCTTGGTGCGTTGGAGGGTGACGAGACTCTTTTCGTACATGTTCATGTTGACGCGGAGCATTATACCGGAAAGAGCACCGATGAGAGCCATCAGACCGACGCTGGCACAAATGAAGGAGCATTCAATGATGCCTTCTGATGGTTTTGAGATAGCGAGGAAGCCTGTTATGGCGCCGATTATACGGAAGATGGAGAGCATAGTCAGACTGAACCAGCCCATTTGTCGACTGAAGCCATGTTTGAAGGTGACATAGAAGCAGAGGACGGAAGCGGGGAGCCAGTATATCAGCTCGATGATGTAGAGGATTTCTTTTGGTTGCATCTTGTTGAGGTTGACGGATATTGAGGGGGTTGGTGAAATTGGTATTGATGCAGAGGGCGCTGATAGCTTGTAGGTTGCTGAGTTGAGGAGACTTCAAGTTGCGTGGTTCAAGGCTTACTCGATCCCTAGATATACTCGAGCAGCATGTCCGACGCTCGCCCTCCATACTGACACATCGTCTCCACGATACTGGCATGGTCAAAAATAGCCATTCAAGGCTTGTCCAGCGCGGTGTATAATGATACGGCTGGAAGTTGTTCAGCTAGCCAGAGATCGGGGTCTTCTCTTTCGCCTGGTGTGAACATGACTCGCGAATGTCAAGCGCACCGTTCAGTAATCGAAGCAAACTGAGGCTTGATACATAGCACGAACTTCATGTGGTGTGCCAGGATAGTCCTCGCTCACTCGCTTATCTCAGCCAATGGTTGGTGTTGGTCTATGCAGGTCAATGGTGTATTTTTGATCAGCTCGTATTTGCTGGGCATCAAAGCACGGAATTGCGGTTGTGGTTACCAAACTCGTAGACGCGGAGGAATGAATGGAGTTCAGCCTTGGCAGAACAATGGTGAAGGTAATGCTTGGCAAGCTGTTCCTGTTGAGAAAAAGTTGAGATACAGTTTGGGATACATTCCGCGAGGTTTAGGGTTGCTTTGATTATACTGCTACACGACTGAGATTGGTTCGTGGCTAACCTCCTATGCTACGTTGGGATCACACTGTGTCAGAACAGTTTATTCAAAGCCATTATCCCTGCATTTTGTCGCTTCGCAGACCAGGTCACTGCAAAAGGCCGTTCGAATCTTGCACTTGCACTACACAAGTACAATATATTATGGTTGGCAGAACTTTATATACGGTATTAGGGCTTCTCCACATTTTCTGGCTGCTAAGTTTAACATCAACTGAGTTTGGCAACCAGATTTCTAGCAACAGGCATCCAGAATGGTACATTTCGGCTTGAACATGTTACTAGAATTCTCGATCAGATACGGAGACACGGTCACGAGTCCATAATACACAATTTGTAGGCAGTCGCTTACTTTGCAGCGACAAAAGTTCAGCAATCACGAAGGGTGGACTTCCTACCCCAGTGCGAGCACCAAGCAGATACGACGTGTCGATTGCTTCCCTTCTCGAGCGAGGACCTTGTCTCGGGAAAAGAGTCATGTGGTTTCTACCTCTCGAATTTGTCCCCGTTAGCAAGCAGAGTTCAGGGTGCTCAATAAAGTCTCTACAATTAGATTGTAACCCAAGCAATGACAACAGGACTCATGATGGGTGAAGCTAATCATTGTAACCCTTCCTTACAGCTTTAGAGGACACTACCTAGGCCATCAAAAATGCGCCTTCGAAGCCATTGAAGCATCCATACCCTACGAGAACAACATAAAGAAGGCTGACATATTCATCTCTGACAATGCCTATCCTCGACTTTGAGAAAGCACTCCAAGCCATACACAAGACATCGCTCTGACTACTACAGAATAAACTGCTAGCACCATCCACCATGCTTCTCAGCGCGCTATTGCTTAGCTCCGCGGCTGCCGGACTCGTTGCAGCTCAGACTGGTGATGTGGAGTCATTCGTCCCCGTATATACTTCTTGTCCTCAAAATCTTACCATCAGACCAGCGAGCGGGGTAAGAAGCTCTTCTCTATCTTAGCATGCACAATCGCTGAATCAACTCAGGGCCTCTCGCAATCAGAGCAATCATGGCGCAATCAGCGCAGTAACAATGTGATGAACGCTGTCAAAGCCTATCTACAAGTTGCAAACATCACAGGACTCGATGTGCAAGACTTTACTAGCAGGCTCAATGCCAGTAATGCACCGGTTGCGGGACTTTCAGTATCAGGTGGAGGCACCCTGTCAGGTCTAGGAGGCCTAGGTATATGGCAAGCTTTCGACGCTCGCTATCCATCGGCTATTGCGGCAGGTACAGGAGGCCTCACTCAAATCTTGTCTTACATCACTGGCTTGAGTGGTGGCGGTGCAGTCACAGTGAGCGCCATGTGAGTTGGGTATTGAGTCCAGAATCGTGCAAGACTGACTTTCGGCATATAGTGCGTCTAACAATTTCTCCACAATCGACTCAATACGACAGGCCGTGAATTTCTCTGTGAACTATGAAGTAGGACCAGATGGCAACTCTACAGCTTACTTTGATCAGATCTTTGAGTTCGCAGGAGCGAAAGCGGAGGCTGGTTTTCCAGTGACTATCGCTGATGTTTTCGGCCAGTTTTGGGCAACATATCTGCCTCCCGGTGGGATTTACAGCAACTACTCTGATTTGGCTGAGCAACAAAACGCATTCAGCTCTGGTAATGCACCAATGCCAATCATCACTTTGGCAGAAGTGATTCCAGGTCAATCCCCAACCATTGGCGGTCTGATGTACCCAGGAGACAACGATACCAACGCCTTCAGCTTGACCTCCTATGAGGTCACACCGTTCGAGTTTGGCTCCTGGGCTGGTGGTAGGGTGCAAGCATTCATGCCGACGAAATATCTTGGAAGCCAGATGAGTAATGGCGTCGCACAAAGCACCAATAGCTGTGTGCAAGGTTTTGATAAATTCACTTTGATTCAAGGCTCTACAACCGATGCATATACAGCTTACTTCATCGACGATTGGTACAACGTACCCGTATTTGCTAAGCGAGAACTAGAAGTACGACAGAATGCCAACGACATTTATGTGCCACCGAGCGAGTACGATGATCCACTGGTGATACTCGTTAATGAGACAGCGATGAACTTTGGTGGAACCTTTAATCAATCATTGTGGGCGACCTATCCCAATCCATTCAAGAACTACAACCAAGCCATGACCAACGTAGACGACCTACTCCTCGTCGATGGCAGTCTTTCTGGTGAAACGAACCCCATCCGGCCATTGATCGTGCCGGCTCGCGGACTAGATCTCATCATCGTCTATGAAGCATCCACGGAAGCGGAGTATTCTTGGGACAACGGCACCACCCTTGGCAACACAGCCCACGCAGCCGCAGAAGGCAATATTCCTTTCCCCTCCATCCCAGACGTCAACACAATGATCGCGTTGAACATGACCAAACAACCCACTTTCTTCGGTTGCAGCGCCTCCTCCAACACGCCTCTTGTCTTGTATCTTCCCAACAGTCCGTGGTCCGGATACACCAACTATTCATATACAACACCATCCTTCACCAATAATCAAGTTGATATCGCGCTCGAAAATGCCTTTAATCTTGCTACCTACGGCAATGGTACGGTCGACGCGCAGTGGCCGCAATGTATCGCGTGCGCAACCATTCGCGGCTCGGCACGCAAGATAGGGTTCACTTTGCCTGACGCATGTACTCAGTGCTTCCAGCGCCACTGCTGGAACGGATCTACTTGGACCAGACCGATCACGGAAGCTGATCTCGATCTGCAACTCCGGCTCAATAGCAGTCTGTCATATGCTGAATGGAACGCTACTATCTGGAACCAACAAGACTCGAGCAACAGTGGGAGTAGTGGTAACAATGGGCCCAGCACTTATACGTCCGGGGCAGGACGAGTGGTGAAGGGGGCTGTTAGAAGAGCTACTTATCCCGTCGTGCTTGGGCTGTTGTATGTTTGGCACGCGGTGTTGTGATGGGACGAAGGTTAGTACAAGTAGTGGTGGGTTGATGACGATCGATGAAAGAGGTTATGATGACAGTTCTGGTGCATAGGTACTGTAAAATAAAGGAGCTTAGTGGAGGCGCAAGAAGTGATTAAAAGGCAATAAAACAAGTTCATGCAGGTGTTGCATAATATTCTTTGTACCACAATTGCAAGCACGTATGGTAGTACAGTTAACACCATGTCAGTTCGTTGCGATGTCGAAAATAATTTCGAGTGGCCCTTCGGACGGTTCGGGAGACTTCCGCGGTGAAGGTTGAATAGGGTAGGTAAGAACTGACGCACGATACGACTTTGGTGCTTGTAGACCGGTAGGAGCCTTGTTCACGGCTGCCTGTTTCATTGTGCTTTCCAAGTCTAAGCTGACTTCATCTGTTTCGGTAGACAGACAAGTCAACGGCTCGTGTCACTTCTCCCCCAAAGCTGTCAGTCCGCCTTTGCACCCCTTTGCCACCCCCGAATTGTGGGCAACAAATTTGTCTGTTGCACGCCAAGAGGAACCCAGGCAGGAACCAGGAACCGGCCATTCCCAGTTGAGTTACCCTTAGCCGGAAATCGAAATTGGGGCGTCATCCCAACCAATCCGCAGGAAAAATTACATCAGCTGTCTAGAACTTTTTTCACCAGTAGAATCGAATGGAACTTCTGCAAGTCTAGACCGTCGAGTGTATCAGAACACCAAGCTGAGTTGACAATCGTGAGCGACTTGGCACAATAGATCACAGAGTAAAATGGCCAACGGGAAGCCTGAGTGAGCATCAAGTACTTGAAGCCAGAGATTTTCTCAGAAAAAATTGATCGACACAAGCATGGAATGAGCCATGCGCTACCCCAGACTTTCAGGCTTGGACGGGTGAAGCTTTGTGAGTTCCGGTTGGTTAGCGAATCGGCAGGTTCATCACCCCGGCCATTTAGGTCCCAACAGTTTTTTACGATTTACGACAACACGCTCGTTTGGTGGCAGATCCAGTTCAATCAAAGGGTCACAAGACACCTTTCACCGCCTGGTAATACCCGTCAAACTCATCGTTCGTCGTCACCAAGCCACTGCCGCTGATCGTGTCTCGTCTGCACCTCTTTTCACCCTACCACCAATCACCCTAAAAACAAGAACACTCTGGCCACCACGTCTCGAACAGGCCGCCAGCCTCGGCAGCTAGCTACTTGTAGTCCTGCAAACTTCGTCACCCCAGATTACCAAGTACTAGTACAAGTACGGGGGTGCTTGCCTCCGGATCATTAATCGTCAAGGTCTTCTGCTCGATTTCCCATAATATTTATTCGACACGTCTCTATTGCCCAGGCACACCAATAGACTTTCGGACTTCTGGTGCGCTCTCGTATTTGGAGTTGTCAGCCCAGTATCCGATTTCCCCACAGATCAAAATTCTGAACTTATTTGCTCACTTCATCGATCGAGCTTGGAGGTTGTTGGTTGGGGATTGAGTGACATCGGCAAGCTATGACGCGCACCATCATCCTTGCAGGTGCCCCGGAGTTCGGTAAGCTTGATTGGAACGAGAAATCATTACTATCTGTCCACAACATGGAGAACACTTCTATGCCAGCCCCGGATGCGTCACCAAAACCCGAGATACCTAAATGGAGGAGACTTGAGATGGAAAGATTAAAGATGCGACCTATCTTACCAAAACTGGACATCGATTCTGTGCCCAAGGACGTGGACATGGCTGCACCAGCCGAATTTCTGGAAACCACCGAACTATTATCGCAAGATCTCGCGCAGGAATCGGTGGGAAGTGATGTTAGTGCTGAGGATTCACGGCCATCACAGGAGTCGTATGAACCAGAAACGGAAGCTTTAGCAGACTTTTACGATCATTCATTCAGCATCCATGAAGCCATACCATCATCACAGATTACAGATTTATCGTCATGTACACCAGGCACACCAGTCTATGAGAGCAACGACGAGATGTTTCCAGAGCAGCCGACAACTCCTGGTGGAATAATACGAACATCATCACAGAGACGACTGAGCCAAGCACCCAGACCCAAAAGTCTGACCAACTTGAGCGAGGTCCCTGGCGCAAACTATCTGAAGTCAATATCACCTCAAACAAAAACTGTCAATTTGATTGTTGGCGTCATCTCAGTGGCACCCTCGCGAATCGTTACCACAGGTGCTAAATGGGGTAAACCGAAACAGGTTGAATTGATCGAACTGCTGGTCGGCGATGACACGAAGACCGGTTTCAGCATTACTATGTGGCTTCCTCGAGAAATGCGCGTCAACTGGAAAGACGGCGCGCAGGAGAAGCCTGAGGGCACTCGAAGTGTTCTGCGAAGAAGTCTAAAGGCTGTACGACCGAGAGATATCGTGCTCATTCAGAATGTGGCACTAAGCGAGTTTCGAGGTAAAGTACATGGACAGAGCCTGCGTGGTGATGTAACGAAGATTGAGACCTTGTTTCGCAAAAGACTGGACGGCGATGAGCAGGTAGGATGCTATACAGCACAAAATCTGAAGATGGCAACAGGCCGAGATGCACAGATCGTGAAGGTGAAGAGAGTGCGAGACTGGATGGTGGAATTTGTGGGCGACGTGCCAGACGCAGCTGCCACAAAGAAGAAATCAAAGAAGACGAGGATGCTGCTGCCAGACGACACACAGTGAGCTTGCTCTCTTCGATCATCAAGCTTCGATTCGCAATTTCAGCGCTCATTCAAACGGTTTCTGTGAGTCAAGGCGTGTATGCGGTTGTTTCATTGCCGTTGACTCCCACATCATTCATGGCATTACGGAGCTGGAGGATCATACTGCTTGTAAAGAGATGTACCACCAACACGAGTATACCCGACGTTACATGTCCCTAATACACTGGCGATGCAGCAATGCTCGGTTACGAGGTCACGATTACAATACTTTAGCCTGTTCAATAGTACCTTTGTAAATTTCATACCAATTTCCAATCGTTCTTGTTCGCAAAGTCCCTCAGGACACGTTTTCTTTGTGGCTGACGACTTGTTCCGGAACACACCGGGTGACTGCGGTGGAAACACCGTGTCAGATGAGTTCGGAAAATGGGAAAAAGGAGCTGAGTCAAAACTTCTCAAGCGCAACCGTGAGACGAAGTCTAATTTCAGATGTGGCTTTGCAGTAACACTGACAGCTTGCGTATTTGTCGCATACTGTACTGCACTGTAGGTAGTAACCGTTTCAGCTCAAACATGCATGATTTGCGTCATTGAGCGTTGCGCGCAGAAGAGATTGCTATGGTAGTTGCTATTTGGTTATGAGACAGCAACAGTAAATTTAGTAGGGTAGTATTGAAGTGGTGCGAGTAAGTTGCCTAGGCATGCCTACAATGGAATGCAGTGCTCGAGTCGTGGTTGCATCGAAAAGGGGTGAACACGAAAGCCAGACAACGCATGCATTTCACCACGTGAACAGTCTGACTGGAGACATGGGGAACGATCCGTGAGAGCTAGATCTGGCCTCGTACTTCAGTGAAATTGCATGCAACGTTTGAGCCTCAGAAAGCTCAGGTCCAGGGCTCGAGAGGCGTCCGGAAGCTCGACATGGAAGCCTCGATCAACGAACAAGCTATTTGTGGAGCAGCTGAGACCTATGTTTATCGATAGCATGCAGGTTCAGGAGGTCGTCAGACAACAGTAAAAGCTAATACACCGATTTTGCCGAGCTGCTATCAGCAAGAGAATGCTTGTGTAATATCCGTTCTGGAAAAGACAAGAAACGGTAAATCAGTGGAATGACAGGCATTTTTGAAGATTTTTTGAACATGGTGTCCCTACTCCTCCTCTCCCCCCTCCCCTCCCCTGATTTATTCTTTATAATCGCTGCTTTGCCTGTTACAAAGGACTTTGATCTCTTTGACCACAATCGTACCATTTGATTGACCTAGTTGGCTTCGTCGTCTCTGCAAAGCCGTTGCAAAACATTCACTCGTTCAGGCGCATTCCCCATTCCATTTCTTTGACCGCCTCTGTCCTCGAGCGAACCTCGAACAAGAGCCAGAAACCAGCAACTCATTCTATCCATCTTCACACATACACAACAACTAAATCAAGATGAAAGGTCAGTCATTAGTCGCTCCTGCCGTGGTGTCAATGCTAACTCTTGTACAGCCCTCATTCTGTACGATCAGCTTTGAACCCGCAATTGGTCAACGAGTATGCTAACAGCGACTACAGTGTCGGTGGCTTCGGCACCAGACTTCGGCCTCTCACTCTCACCCTACCCAAGCCTCTCGTCGAGTTTGGCAACCAGCCCATGATCTACCATCAAGTCCAGGCCCTCGCAGCTGCCGGTGTCACAGATATTGTCCTTGCAGTCAACTACAGACCTGAGGTTATGACAGCAGCACTCGCCAAATATGAAGAAGAATTCAATGTCAAAATCACATTCTCGGTCGAGTCAGAGCCACTAGGCACTGCTGGTCCATTGAAATTGGCAGAGAAAATCCTAGGAAAGGGTGACAGCCCATTCTTCGTCCTCAACTCGGATGTCATCTGCGACTATCCCTTCCAGAAACTCCTCGATTTCCACAAATCTCACGGTGATGAGGGCACAATCGTTGTCACAAAAGTTGAGGAGCCATCGAAATACGGTGTCATTGTGCACAAGCCTGATCACCCATCTAAAATCGACCGATTCGTTGAGAAGCCAGTCGAGTTCGTCGGCAACCGAATCAACGCCGGTATCTACATCCTCAACCCATCCGTGCTAGAAAGAATAGAACTTCGACCTACATCCATCGAACAAGAGACTTTCCCGGCCATTGTCAAGGATGGCGGTCTCCACTCCTTCGACCTCGAGGGCTACTGGATGGACGTTGGTCAGCCAAAGGACTTCCTCTCCGGTACATGCCTATACCTCTCTTCGTTGAATAAGAAGGACCCCAAAGCTCTTGTGCCTGCCTCTGAGTCATTCGTTTTCGGCGGAAATGTTATGATGCACCCTACAGCCAAGATTGGAAAGAACTGCCGTATTGGTCCCAACGTGGTCATTGGCCCCAACGTTGTCATCGGTGATGGTGCCCGAATCACAAGATCTGTCCTGCTTGAGAACTGCAAGATTAAGGACCATGCCTTGGTAAAGAGCACCATCTGCGGATGGAACAGTAGTGTTGGTCGATGGGCCCGATTAGAGAACGTGACAGTCTTGGGTGACGATGTCTCTATCGGTGACGAAGTCTATGTCAACGGTGGTTCTGTGCTGCCACACAAGAGCATCAAGCAGAACGTGGAGAGTAAGTCGATTTGTCAACCAAAGTCTGTACCGAGAATGCTAACAATCTGCAGCACCATCAATCATCATGTAAAGCTCTTCCGGACCTTTCGATTCGAACACAGTTGTCTGTGTGTATTTTGTGCCAGACTTTGAACACTTCATCATGGATGGTGCTTAAGGAGTTACAATAGGGTGATCGGCGCATTCACGGGACATTTCTACAAAAGTGTTTGATACATTTCTAGGCGGGTGCTTGCTTCAATATTTGTTTGAAGAGCTGGATCAGATTCCACACATCATATAGGGAAGCATTGTCGCCCATCGACTTCAGGCGCATGAAAGCAATTGTCGGTATAGCTGGGCAGGCTATAATGCTATGCCGAGAGTCATAATGACTGGCCACCAAGCACAGTGGTTATTTCGGCGACTATCATAGAGAAATGAAATGTTCCTACTCATGGGAACTTAATCAAAACTCGTACTATCAGTTATATTATGACCACATACTCTCATCTGAACACCATTACTTCAGATTGGCACGTATATGTTGTTCTTTATTCCTCTTCTTGCTCACTTCTTAACATGGCATAGCTTGAATTGTGGATGCCGCACATGGGAATCTGAGGTGGGGTTCGTAGCAGGCATTGGAGTGAACTTTTCAATTGGAGCAGTCGAAATTCTTCAGAGAAGCTTCAGGTGATACTTGCAAAGTGACAAAGATCTCGAGGCTGGTGACAGAATCATACTATTTGACAAATTGAACAGCGTTACAGTTTTTGACTTTGTACATCATTGGCATTGTCTTTGTTGTGACCGATCTTCCTGCTCAAGTCTCGACCAGTCATACAGTTCCTGACCCACCCATCTACGAATACTGACTGGAAAAGCGATATCTCGCATCTGAAATACAATTCGTCCAACTTTGATCATTACAGAACCCAACCTACTCCACCATGTCTACCGAAGACGCAGTCACAGATGCGCTTCAAAAGCCAGTTGACGCCAACGAGCTAGCTGCGGAAGATGCTCGAAAGATGCTGGCGGAGATTGAAGCGGAAGGGACAGGCACGACCGATCCGACTTTAAAGCCCGAGAACAACGGTGCGACCAACGGAGCCAAGGCACAGGATTCAGAAGCGCCTGCTAAAGAGGATACCGCGGAAAAGCCAGACGAGTCAGAAAAGCAGGACGCACGGGATGACAAGGACGGCGACGACGATGACGAGGATGACGACCGCAGAGGCAAAGGTAGAGATCGCAAGTACAACGACCGACGAGATCGGGATTCACGCGACGGCGGTCACCGTGGTGGTCGAGGCCGAGGGCGTGGTGGAAAGTTCAATAACCGTGGAATCAAGTCGGTTTTGACCGTGGAAGAGAAGAGCAACGACCCAGACGCCATTCGAAAGCAAGTCGACTTTTACTTCTCGGATTCGAACTTGCCGATGGACCAGTTCCTTCTCGAGAAGGTCGGGGGTAGCAAGAACAACCCTGTCGAGCTGGACATTATCTGCACTTTCAAGAGGATGCGCCATTTCGAGCCTCGAGAAGCAGTTATCGAGGCGCTGAGAACATCCAAGTTTGTCAATCTTGTGGAGGATGATACGAAGGTGCAGCGCAAGCAGCCTCTGCCTGAGTCTACTGATAATGGTGTCGACCTTAACCAGTTGCGTGTCTATGAGGACAAGGCTATGCCTCGCAGTGTTTACGTGAAGGGTTTTGGCGAAGAAGTTCCATCCACTCAGTTCGATGTTGAAGCATTCTTTGCTGAATACGGTCCGACCAACGCTATTCGTCTGCGACGTTCAGATACAAAGTCGTTCAAAGGCAGTGTCTTTGTGGAGTTTGAGAACGAGGAATTGGCCAAAACCTTCCTTGCCCTCGACCCCAAGCCGCAATACAAAGGTAACGATCTACAAATCATGAGCAAGCAAGAATACTGCGAAAAGAAGGTTGAGGATATCAAGGCTGGGAAGATCAAGCCACACTACGATAGAGATCACCCAGGCAATCGTCACAGAGGCGGTCGAGAGGGCGGCCGTGGTGGACGTGCTGATCGTGGTGGACGCGGGGGACGAGGTGGGCGAGATCGAGACTCACGACGACGAGACGATGACGACCGAGACTGGCGTGTCAGACGAGACGAAGACAAAGAGCGCGGCTTCCGAGATGACAAGAGACGTGATGGCCGAGATCGAAAGTCTGGCAGTGGTAGAGAACGACGAAAGTCAGAGCAAGCAGTTGACGAGCGAGGCATTCCAGTTGTCAAGACTGCTGATCCTGAGAAATTGAAGAAGGACAGTGAGATCGCCAAGCAAGAAGCACTTGCCAGGGCTAAGGCTATGGTCGAGGCTGAGCAGAAGAAGCAGGATGCCAACAGTGGTGCCGAACAGATCGAGAAGAAAGGAGAGGTTGACTCCGGTAAGAAACGCGAACGCGAGGAGGATGCTACAGAGGCCCCACCTGCAAAGAAGGTCGATACGAAGGAGGAGGCATAGTGGCCGTCTAAGCTAAGTGGCAGGCATTCATGGCCTTTGGCCGTGACAATGGGAATTGCTGGGATGGCATGGTTATCTTTCCAGTGCATGTATGCAGGACCAAATGGCGTCTGGAGTTGGATCAAAAGTGTTTCTTATGATACCATTGCGATGAAAGACTGAGGACTAGCAAATTAAGCTACCTGGTGTAGCAGCAAACGATATTAGCACACATATGTACGTAGTGACAACAACTATTAATCACAATTCATGACAACTTTGCAATTCAAATGCGTTCCTGCAGTATCATCCACTTGCCTTTCCATTGTTCATCACGTACAGCACGTTCTTCAACTCTTCGCTCCTGCTTCTTCTCGCTGCGATTTTTGCATTCACTGAGACGTTATCATATCATAAAGACAATGGCCAAAAAGAAATCCTTTCGTGTGTCGCGAGTGCTAGCAGACGGTACTAGACGTTCTCCAAGACCAGCACCTTCGAATTCAAACGCAATACCAGTAGTGTCGCGTCTGGACAGAAAGCGGTTTGTGGACGAGGACGAAAGAAGTCTCGATAGCGCTGCTCCAACTTTGGATAACAGCGGAGACCGATTTTTGGTTCATTCGCCCTGTCCCGGCATCCAAGATCTTGTTACTTTCTCTCCATCACCTGATTCTGATCCAAACTTGATCCCATTAACAAAGAATCGGTTAGAGAAGTGCAATACGGTATCTACCAATGATCAACATGCTGCGACGGTGACGGATGGAAATTGTGAGCCAAAACAGAAGAATATGAACGCCAACGGTTCTCATCCACCACAGAGGCAGCACACACAGCCTCAACAGCATAGAGACAGAAGGTCGCATGTTAGCGATACTGTACCCTCCAGCAATGGTATCTCACATGGGCCTATGCAGAGTCATATACAGGTTGCAAAACCTTACGTGTTCCATCAGGCGATAGAAGGATGTCTAAATGACCTCGGTGTTGCTCAAGCCCGAGAGGACAACATTCGACTCGCTGGTGTTCGATGGATTGATGACACTCGCAGAGCATTGAAACTGTATGTCTAACATGCGCAGATCCCATTCTGATCTCTTCTCGCAGCTATGGTGATGGTTTGAGACGAGGATTGAAAGAACTAACTTTGCGGTTTATAGGCCTGTGAGAACTTTCAACACCGCAGTCATTTACTATCACAAGTTTCGTTTATCGCATGCTGATAACGAATATAGCTTCGTGGTAAGTCTGGAACCGTTCTGCTGTGATTCCACAACCTCGGAATTATGATATCTAACAACCTTCACAGGACGCGGCAGCTGCGGCACTTTTTGCAGCTTGCAAGATTGAGGATACTCTCAAGAAATCTCGTGATATCTTGTGTGCTGCTTACAATTCTAAGGTCTCTTCGCGAACAGACCATCTTTCATCAGACGACCCAGTATGTCTATATCTGCCGATACCCAACCTTTACTGACATCAGCTCAATAGGCATTTGAACATCAATCTCGTACAATCATCGGACTAGAACGATTGATGTTGGAAGCATCAAGTTTCGATTTCCGAAATCGACATCCGCAACCACTAATCGTGAAGCTTGCAAAACATTATGGATATGAGAGACATTCTGCCATCACAAGAACCGCATACTCCATCAGCCTTGACCTTTATCGCACATTCGCACCCTTGAAACAGAATACCGCAACAATGGCATACGCATGTTTGGAATTGGCTGGAAGATTACATGGGCAGGAGAAGGAATCAATAGTGAACGGTCGGGACTATAAACGTTGGGACATAGAAAGGGCCACAGTCATGGGTACGCAGGCAGCCCTCCGTATACTACCTCTCGATACCTCCATAAAACATAACTGCTGTAACATACACATAAGAGATATAAGAATAAACATAATGCTAATAATATATTGGGTGATAATAGAAACAACCCTCGACCTGCTAGACCTATATACCCATTACACAAAATCCACCATCATCGGTCCCGAATTCCCCCTCGATTCCTTCCTCAATGTCCGAATCCCTCTAAACGAAGAACTTAACTCGAGACGAATACCACGATACACCGAATACGTCGATCCCAAATATCTAGGCAAAAAGGCCGATCCTGCTGGCTATGCGATCGCTGCTACCAATGGTGTCCTTCCATCCGCGAACGGCCTACCACCTCACAACAGACAGAGAACGAGTCCGACGAGTCCAGCAACGCCAGGGACACCGGGAATACGCCGGAAAGCAGGAGAACGCGGGAAGGAGGGGACTATTAGATTTATGCTGAATCCTGATAGGGAGAGGGAAGAGAGGAGTATTGTGGCGGAATATGGTCCTCCTACGGCTGCTAGGAGATGAAAGATCCGACTTTCTTCAAAGATGGGGTTGCAATGGATAGGAAGGACATGTCTCTTGCTGAACAGCAAAATAATGGTCGACAAACAACAGGAGTGGGTGTTCTTCGAACTGCTCTGCCCTGATCCAGTCTTAATCATGTGTACTGCAGTGTATTACGAAACAGCAATTCCTGTAATGGATGGGAGTTTTAGGTGTGCAAACCAAGTTGGGACTCATTGTTGGACATAAGGGGTGCACAAACAACTACTGTAGGTGGGAAGGTATCTGAATGCCAAATCGATACTATTTTACTCATTGTTCGGGTATAAGGGGTCTTGCTGGAAGTGTTGCTTCGATGATGTCTTATTCGCTGATGATGGCAGATTTTATGGAAGGATACTCTGGATTGTGAGGACACTACTCTGCACAGCTTGCTTAACCTGTTGTCTCGACTTACGGGCTTGGGCAACGTTGCCGATATTCATCAGCGCTCCTCGGGCTCGATGCACACCTCTTATGCCTTGAAGCCTTGCAGACCCTATGTTTGACCCAGGCCACTAAGTCAATGACCATGGTTTTTAGGTCACGTCTCCACGATCAGACTATCCCATCTCCTGAGCCGTTCAGCAGCAAAAAGGCATTCTCCGCGCAAATGAGCTGTACGGAGAGTAACAACATCATACCAATCATCAACACGGAAGCAGTAATCCCATTTGCTGTCCTCATTTGCCTGACGACTCGAAAAACTTCTGGCAAGCCTGGTTCATGAAGATCTACACGTGCGCCTTTGATGAAACACCTCCTGCACCATGGACGTTGTGACACAATCCTCTGCTTCATTTTATGGTCTCTGCACTAACAAGAGAAAAAGCGAGGATCAGAACCTCAGACGCATGAATGAATCAACGTACGATACTTGACACTATTTGGATCCCTTTACTTGAAGTTCCGAAATAAGTACCGGCAGTACTTAGGCGGTCTATCATCCTTCTACTCTACTGCCCGAAACATTGAACTTCCCCCAACATACTGTCGCATCCCATCATCTCCAGCATCCGTCAATATCCCTTCCCATGCCCACAGAACCGTCAAAACAAGTCCTTCACCCCTCCACAACCCCCAGCAAGAAAAAACCCCCCTCCCCCCCTTCCAAGTGAACTCCACACTCCCATCGACAACATACCGTAGTCCATACCAACCACAAACAACCTATGACCGCCAAACGACCACAACGACGAACGAATCCATATTGCAGCCGGTGAAATGCAGTAAGCTGTGAGAATACGAGACCTATGACTCTCGGTGCTGTCTACTGTACTAAAACATACAGTTCAAAGAAGGTGGAGTAGTTAAGAACCGATGTAAGGGCAATCGATTAGCTTTATGGACTGCTTGCTGTAGCTGAGAGTATGCATACATGTACGTACATGTCTATACAGGTACGGTAGTTCGTTCGAAGTACAGCACAGCACAGCACAGGACCTACTCTCAACAACGATAGAGTCCACCAATTACAGTCCATCTATCTATACATCTAGCGCTAACATCCCGAAGCACTACAACCACACCCTCATCTCATCTCATCTCATGTACCCACAGCAGTCGATTCTACAACGCACTCCTCCCCCTCCTCATCCTCACAAAATGCTCGGTGCCATGAACCGTGGTACATCCACATATACATCCACACACTCTCAGCTACGTAGGCGTCACCATACATATGTAAGCAAGAAGCAACACTGTTTCGCCCTTCCTCGCCACCACCACCAGCCTTGGTCACCGGTCCTGACGACGCACACAGGGAGTGAGTGATGGACTGTGTTCACAGGAAACGATGGCAAGCCTGTGGGTGGTGTTGATGGTTGCTACATGAGCTGCTACAGTACGTATGATTTTGGTTCAGTGAGATTGGGTTAAGAACATGAGTATATGAGTATATGAATGCATAGGTAAGTGAATGAGAGAGTATGAGAGATGTGGTGTGATGTGAATGTGAATGTACTACACAACCATTTCGCCTGCTTGTACGCAAAAACAAGTATCGACACTTTCACAGTCCCTGTCACCCTGTCAAGTCTGTCATGCTCACACTGGCAATTCGCTAATTCTCTCTTCAAACCCACCTACAACTTGAATACCTTACATGTACCATAACACGCAACATCAAGCTAAATACAGCGTGTCCAAATAAGCAACAACCATCCTCTCAACAACAGATTTATCCGGCAAACTTCCCGCCACACCATACAACTGCGCTTGCCTCCCCTTCTTCCTCACTTTATCCAACGCACCACCACTTTTCGCCGCTTCCACGACTCGTTCTTGCTCCGCTCGAACAACAGCTACAAGATCCTCGATCAGAGTATCCACAGCTCCATCTTTAGTCATCGGCATCGTAACAGCGATATGTAAACCTGGCGGATCTTGCACGCTGTTTAGATGCCAGCCCTTCGCGCTCATGGCGTCAGCGAGGTCGTAGATGTCGATTGCTTTGTCGACGCTTTCGAAGGCGATAACACTAACGAGTGGGTCGCCCATGACCGCGAGCGTTTCTTTGAGAGTGGGGTGTTCTTTGAGAGCGTTTTGGATTGTGATTCGTGTTGAGACAATTTTGTGCGTGGCGTCGATGTAGCCTTTTTCACCGACGGCCATCATGCTTGCCCATGCGCCTGCTATTAGTGCTCCGGCTCGTGAACCGGCTATTGATGGGGAGCCGTAGACACCGCCGGACCAGTCAGGGGAGATGAAGTATTGGTATTGACGGAGGGATTTGTTGCGGTAGAGGATGCAGGAGTTGCCTTTAGGTGCGAAGCCGTATTTGTGGGTGTCAACAGAAATGGAGGTTACGCCGGGGAGTTTGAAGTCGAACCCACCTTCGTCGGCGTAGGGAGAGGGGAAGCCTGCGTTGGCGAGGCAGGGCATTAGAAAAGAGCCTAGACAGCAGTCGACGTGAAGTGGTAGTTTGTATTGGAGGGCCAGGCGGGATAGAGCAGGGATGTCGTCCACATTGCCGTGTGGATAATTTGGGGCTGAGCCGACCAGGAGAATGGTGTTTGGGTTGATCAGACGGCGAACCTTGGCGATAGGAACTGTATATGCAGGTTTAGGACAATATACTAGGTGGACTTTGATTCCGAAGTACTGGCCTGCTTTATGGAAGGCGGCATGAGCAGTTGATGGAATGATCATTTCTGGTGCTGTTACTCGTCGTTCGGCTTTTGCTTTATTTCGTGCTGAAAGGCATGCCATAAGTATCGACTCAGTACCACCAGACGTAGTAGCACCTGCAGCGTTTTCTGGAGCGTTGAACATGCTCAAAACCATTGCTACCACTTCTGCTTCCATCTTCCGAACAGCAGGAAACACATCGGCATGGATTGGGTTGCTGACGCTGAACAGCTTCATCGCTTCAGCCTGGATATCAAGGAGTTCGTTGCCGCCATGGTAAACCGCTCCAGATACCTTGCCCTCTTCCCAGCGTGTCCGCTTCATATTGGAAAGTTGACTCAGCTCCGTCTTCAATTGTTCGTGCGTCCATGGCTCTTTCGGTAACTCTCTATACCTGTTTGTATCTGGTTGACCTCCTACTAGCTTTTCTTCCAGGTCTTTTGTTGCGGATGCAATTTGCTTATCCACCTTTGATCTGATGCCTGGAAGAGACAGAAATATCCGGTATAACCGCTTATTCAGAGCGTGCCAGAAGACTGATATCGAACCGAACAAGCCATGACCTCGTAGGAAATAAAAGGACCGCCGGACGATCCCAAGAACAAAGAGTGCAAAGATGATATGTCGCAGACTGTGTCGGTAACAGTAAGTATGCGTCCTATACAAGCGGAATTTGAACTCACATGTTTATGTTATATGCAACGGTCCGCCATTGTGATAATGCTCTTGCCTTCTGCAACTTGCTTTGCAGACTCACAGGCAAGGGAGATGAGCCCATTTCGAATTGTTGTCACAGCTGAAGAAGAGAGAACTGTTCCATGATGAGTATGTTGGCAATGTTTGTCACCACGTTGTGATGATCTTCGAGTATCCGGCGCCTGACCACATGGCAAAAAAGTCCGCGAACCGAGGAGCACTGACGTAGCAGCGGAAGCAGAGAGGTCTCCGAATAAAGGGGTCCTTCGGAATCACGAGTTTGTATGATTGGATAAAGCTGGACACAGACATGTTCGGAACGGTCCATTGATGGCAGAATTGACATTTCCTGTGTTATTGATCATATACGAGCGTTCATCGTATTGAGAAGGTTCGTTACAGACGTTGCGAAAAAGGATTCAGTCATTTTACAGAGACATGCATGATTGTGACTTTGCAGCAGCTCGTACTAGTCATCTCTATTGGTATCTTACTATACTCATACATGCTTGAACAATCAAATGGACTATCAACTACATGTATAACTAACCAAACTTCTCATTCTTATAGTCTCCACTCCCCATCCGCCCATGCAGTACACCATCGGCCATCGTACCTCGTCTTCTTCCCTTCTTCAAAACTTCACTACTCCACTCCGTCAGCTGGAACATCCAGCCTCCTCCAACCACAATACCACTTATGACATTGACTAACCGCACTACCAACCCCCAGAACGATGCCCTTTGTGCCGACACAATCAACAGGATTGGTTCGATATCGTACTTGAAGAAAATTCCTGGTATCACTTGGTGTGACACTTCTCGGCTTTGGCTAGTGGCGGCATACTGATTGGTGAATATACTTTTGCTATCTGAGTTCATTTGTGGGTTGATGATGTGGGAGGGTATCTCGCCTTCCTTCAACTTGGCAAGGTCTTCTGGTGTGAAATCCAGGGTTGCGGGTTGAGGAATTGCGGCTGGATCGAGAGCACCGCTTTTGGTGGAAACACGTCGTTTGGTATAGATGGTGGGCACGATAGAAAGATAGTATTGAAATTTGTGGAAGTTCTTGTCGGTAGAGTCGCTGGTTTTGTCAAGTGGATTGAGCAAGTTCGGGTAATGTGGGCCGAATGATAGCTCATTAATTTGATGGGAGAAGTTGAAGGTGTTGTGGTCTAGGTGATGTTGACCACCCGGTTCAAGATAGCCATGACCTCGAGCTGTGATATGGAAATCGCCTTGTACTTTGTTGCCTTCAAGACTGCCATAAATCCGGCATGCATTGTGCTCTTCTCCTCGTTTCAACTTGGGTGACTTTTCAAACTTCTTCTTCGAATGAGACCTGTGACCAAGGACATGGTGAACGTGGCTGTCCTCATCTTGCACCTGCCGTCTTTTCAAGTCTGCATTTTGTGCGTTGAATGAATCGTAACTGCCACCAGCATGCGATGAATCCGGTTTGTAGTGACCCTTACTTTGCGCTGACCTAGTCTGCCATGCCATCCAATTTGTGTCCTCTCTTGTAAGTAAGTCACCCGCCATTATACGGTCCATAGCTGCATCCTGGATGTTGACATGGAGATCGCTGCAGCGCATCGCAACAACAATATCAAAGTTGACCTGTAATTCATGTCCGACACCTCGCTCAACAGAGAAATGATGTGTTTCCGTTCCCTGCCACCATGTTCGTAGCTCGGTGAATGTAAGAAGGGTACAGAGGACGATTACTACAAGGGTCCATTTTCCACCACTTTCGGTTGCGGAAGTATACGTGGGTTTTGTCTTTGCTGTAAATCATTGTTAATAGATTGTTTTTGCTTGATACATTCGGTAGGAGCCATACGAAAGGCATCAAAAGTCCTGAGACCAGATAGGCCCTTGTCTCCGAACGCGTCCTCGTCCAGGCCCTGTTTCTCATATGAGTCCATGTTGGGAGCTACCGTAGCTCGTATGTACTTGAGCTGATCTGCATCAGATAGTCGGGTGTGTGGGTGGCACGGATTTCTACGTTCGAGTCACTAACGAAGCGCAGTTGTTTACCAGACTGGTAGTTGCACTGCGCTGATAATGTCGAACTGTGTCCATTCGAGATATGTGAGTTTCAGCCTCATTGCTTAACGCAGATGCAGGGGTGCCCTGTTCTCCACACTGCATGCGAGATCACTAGAACCAGGCATTAGAGCATAAACGATCATACCTTGTACTTGTATTCAGCCAACTGGAAAGACTTGAAAACAGAAGGTGACGAACGTTGAGTAGCAGAATCTCCGTTACCGAGCTCGAAGCTCAAATCAATTTCAAACAAGAGGTTCTACTAGTAGTCTGACATAGTTTTGCAGCTGCAAGCCAACTCGAGTGAATGATGATTTCATTTGATAACTACCTAACACCTGCTATAGAGGGTATATTGAATCAGCGCTAATACCGTTGTAAGTGCTCCAGCTAACCTTTCCATGATCCAGGTTATTTCACAAGCCCGAAAATGAATGTGGTAACCTCAAACTCCATGCTAAGACACCTGCATTCTGCGAAAATCTGTATTCGTAATTGGTGCATCCCCAGCACATATCAACGCGCTGTCATTCTTCGATAGGTTCCAATGAGAAGTCCGCCCTTCTCTCAGCTCCACACACTGACCATCGTTTTCGTTCCTTGTTGCTTCGCAAAGCGGCGCCCCTCAATTCAACTGAACCCCGTCGCAATCCTCCAGATGACTCTGCCTCTTCAGCTCTGTATTTCGCATCTTCTTGGGCTGCTATTTGTGCAGCTTCCTCCGCGTCTGGGATGTCTTCGATGGTCTCAAGCGAACTTATCGATGGAGATCGAGATCTGAACGAGGAAGGCGTACTGGGCATACTCGATGCAAAACTGAACGTAAAAGAAGCTGGGTAAGCCTCATTTGGATAATACCTCGTCAATGGTGAAGAAGTGCCTGTAGTATGAGGACTACTCGCTCGTGCTGATGAGTACAAGGATGGTGTGCTGACACTGGTATGTAGTGGGCTTGCCGGTCGTCGCCTCGATCGGGGAAATGTGTTGTTGTATGAAGGTAGAGGGGACAAGTGGGACAATTCGCCATCAGCAAAATTTGATAGATCCAACACTGCATTTTCAGGAATATTCGGTTCAATATTAAGCCCGCTCCAAGAGACTGGGTATGACTCTTCCATTGCTGATCGAAGGGGACTACGTCTTCGGCCGGAACTGAGAGGAGATACTGGTCTTCGAGGGATAGTGTAGCCTGGTGTTATGAAACGACCTGATGAATCCACACCGGGAGAAGAATGCGCTCTTTCCATTTTAATTGGTGGCGCAAGGCCAGCAGAGGTGTGTGGTCTTGTCATTGGCATAGATGAAGGCTGGTTTTGAGAACGAATAGGTAGTTGGTGGTCAATGGATCTCGTCGATGTGTTCGGGTCGCTGCCGCCTCGCTTATACTGGGCTAGTCCTTGTGCAGGTATATCAAAGTCGTCATCTGATTCGAGTAGAGGAGAAGGAGGAAGCGAAATGTCTTTCGGTGACAGTTCCGTCGTCGAATTCGCCATTGGAGTATTTGTAATCGGCTTGTCGGACATTCAGGTAAGATAGTTTGGCCAATCTATCGCTTTTTCACCTCTTCATGCTTGTCTGGGATTCTCTTGCCCGTGGTTAGAGGTGAGTAAGAGTGGTGACTGTGTGCCTGACAGAGTTGTTGTATGCACAGAGGCGTGCGGCTGGTCAAGGTTATGATAGGATGAGACTGCAACGCTTAAGGTGCGGCCGGATCAAAGGTCACTCGAGTTGCATCTTTTGGTTGCATGTGCTTTTTTACACAGTTTGCGACTCCAAACAGTCTGTGCTTCAGTCCCGTTTCTGAGTCAACGACAAACCTATGGAATGACACTCGAAGCAGCAGACGAAGTAGTCCGCTGACCAAAGCGGTACAAAATCGAAGCTCGAGTTGCCTTTAAAGCGCGATACTCGTATGTCCCCCTTCGTCACACAGCTGATCACTACCACAATGGTGATAAAGGACGATCGCACCCCTGTCGAAAACCAATCATTTCAAGCTTTTAGGCCAAGACAAGAGACCCTGATCACCCACCTCAGCCCGTGCTCGGGGATTTCAAGCCTGCGAAGTGAATCCAGTGTTCCCTGTTTGTACTGTATCTGCCAATGTCACACACTAATCAAGCCTTCTGGTTGCCTATTTGCTCCTTTACTCCTGCTGACTCTTACGACGACAATGGGGTGGCTTCACCTGACGATTGATATATTAGTAGCCACTTCTTGCATTCCTCGCCTTCTTGATCGTGACCTTGCCTTGCGTTGAAATCTGCAGAACAGACTCAAAAGGTGTCGGTATACTATATCGAGATCAGATGTATAACAGGATGTTACATGTTTGGCATGACCTACTGCAGGTGTTGCCTGTCGCGAGTGACCCTGCCAGCAGCTTTCGAACCGCTGACATGCATCGGCGGCTCCTCATACCTATTTGAGACTCTCATGCAAGGAACTAAATCTGACAAATCACGTGTTCGTGCCAAGATACTAAATTGCTAGGTTGACGCCTGAAAATAAAGGTATCATCCTACCTTGCTGCCATTAACTCCACGACTCGTGGTCTTGACTACCCTATCACAAGACCTGATTTGGAGCGTGGAACGTGTTGATCTGTATCTGACATATGCCTTCGAAGTACTCTATATGACCTGCTTTGGTTATCTAAAGCATGTGATTCAGCTTGTTCGTATCCCTTACTACATGTAAGAGGACTGAGCCATGCATGATTACCGATTCGCAATTGAGATTGAGCAGTGGAGGATAACTGGGTGGACAGCGATGAAGTTGTTGGTCTGTAGCATTGTTGCATAAACTCCAATCTAGAATGGTCGAAAGGGTTCACCAATGAAAATACTCACCTTTGACCGATCATGTAATTCGAGTCTAAGCTACACATACTGATCTGAATAGATTTCCGGTTAGGACGCAAGCCTTTTCATGAATTTAGGAGGTGTTAGCGTATTCAATATTCAAACGATGATGGAGTCAGCTCTAGATGGACAAATAAAGCACAGTACATAGGATGGCTCTGTGGTTAAGAGAGACGAAGAATACAACTGAATTGGAAACCTGTGAAATGTCGTCTAAGCAGGCGTTCGTTCGTCCTCCTTCTTCACCACGACATCATCAGAAATAATACTCTCAGTCGAACTAACAGTGGGCGTACTAGGCCTACTCCGCCTCTTCTTTCGCTCTTTCTTCTCTCCTCCTATCCCTCCAGGTTCATCAGTCACAGCCGAGCCCATAGTCAATGGACTCAACACTCCACTGTCTCCTCTTCGCATGCTGCCTGTACCACTTCTTAGGCTCCTTCTGGCGCTGCCGGTGCTGCTAACACTACTGCCGCGCCGGATTCGCTCAGACTTCGAACCGTCATTGTTGCCCTCATAGGTGCCGTCCAACATCAGATGTGGCGTTGATGATCTTGACGATTGCCTTGAGTGCGTCGAGTCAGACCTCAGGAGACTTTGTCGTTTGTTTGCTCTGACGAATGCATCCTTCTCTGATAACGTGCCATTCCTCGAATGACCCGCCCGAGATTCGCTTCTGTTATGTGCCTGTGCGTGATGATGGCCATGCGGGTGTTTCTCCAGGTCAGCTCCATGTCTTCGTTTTGGACTTGTATGCGGCATCAGCCTCCACATACCAGTCCACCATTTCCAGCCGCCGATCTCTTTTGCTTTGTTCCGCTTGTGAATAGTTACCTTTTTTCTCAGTCCGGCGCGTCGCTCGTTCTCGCGGTCCCAGTATTCGCTGCGGTAAAGCTCCCAGTTCTCACGAAACTCCGACGAGAAGTTCTTCGGCAAGAGGAGAAGAAGTAGGTGGCCACCCGACGGAGAAAGGTCTTCTTCGATGATCACTGCACCAGGTTTGCGTCCGAGGTTGTGCTCATCCCCTGACGTAGTAATTGCTGGGGACTCAACCAGGTGCCAATCACCGCTACCGTCCGCGACACCTCCGATTGGTGCCAGCGCACGAAGATATGAGATACATTCTTTCCGGAAACCACGTTTCACGATCACAATCCTCAGGTTAAATCCTCGCAAGCCACGATTGGTAACGGAGAGCCAGCGGCGTGGCCAGCGCACACCAGTTTCCCATTGTCCAGTTGCTTTTACAAGAAGGGCAGTAACCACGCCTGCGATAAAGCCGAGACGAATGAGAGCTTCGACAACCCAGTACGGACTACCACCGAGGCGACCAGTACCATCTTCGCGAGGTCGCAGGAACAGAAAGTAAGCGAAAGTTGCATTCCAGAGGAGAAGCAGGAGGAGGAAGAATGTATTCAGACGCCGACGGGCGAGGAGGGAAAGATACTGGGCTCGTAAAGAGGACTCGAGGATTAGAAGGTTGAGGTATATCTGAGGCGGAGAGGAGGGGAGGTTGTGGTCAAGGGTAGAAGAGACGTTGCTCTGTATAATTGCCAGTGGTGGGCGTTGGTTACCGATTGCTGAGGATGCGCGGTGTGAGCGTGAGGACTGTCGAGGGCGGCCGGACGGCGTATCTGGTTGCTGTGCTATCGCATCGACCGTTGCTTGAGATGTTTTGGCTAGAGGTGGAAGGGGTTGAATTGGAGGTACTTTCGTATCAGGTGGTGGTGCGCCCTTCACGATCTGATTAAGTGATGTTTCTGTCGCCATGGCTGGGCGAGTCGCGTTGCAGCTGTATTATACCATTATGTAACCTTGTGATATGTGTATACGCGCGGACACTACAGCCTTACGTAGCGGGTTAAACAAGTCGCTGGCCAAACAAAGTGCATCTCAGTGTTCAGTTGACCAGACAGCTTGGCTGCTCAGTTGCGTGCTTCCAGCGCGTGGGATTTGGCTGGCAGTTGACATCAGCGACGCATGTGAACTCGGAAGTCCATCATGCGGAAATTCCGCGGTCAGGGCCCGAGGTTCTGCCATCATCAAATTCGTGTTGGCCTTGCTGCCTGAGCACCATGCCAAAGCCATCACCATAACCTCTTCCATTCATAATCTGACCATCGCTGTGTCTAACACTCACTGGCCACCGTCTGCGAGACACTATTACTGAGCTGCAAACTCAAGGAAATCACAGTAAGTTGCCATCATGGATTCCGCAGCGATCGAGCAAATGAACAAATTGCGCAAAAGTTTAGGTCTTCCTTTGCTCGGCGGCGCAGAGTCATCTACCGACTCAGATGGTTTGAAATTCAGAGACAAGACCGACGGCAGAGTTGATGAGGAAGCGGCTTCTACACTTGAAACACGAGAGGCAGCTGGTTATCAGAACTTTAAGCAGATTCAGGAAGATGAGAAGCGACGTCTAGAACGAGACCAGCGAAAGAAAGCACTACAAAAGGCTCGGGATGCCGCAGCCAAATTCCAGAAATTGGAAGGCAAGGGATTGGGCGATGCTGAGGTCGATGGGGAGGATGCGAAATCATGGCTAAAAGGTCAAAAGAAAAGACAGAAGGACATTGAGAAAGAACGAGCCTTAAAGCTTGAAGAAGAGCTTGCTGAACGAGAACGCCTGGCTGCCATCCAGTACACTTCGTCCGACCTTGCTGGTGTGGAAGTTGCCCATGGAATAGGCGATTTTGAGGATGGCACCACCGAGCAGATCTTGACACTGAAGGACCAAGAGATTGGCGAAGGCGACGATTCTGATGATGGCGATGTTCTCGAAAATGCAGACATCATCGCGCGCGAGAAGCTGAAGGAGAAATTAGATGCGAAGAAGAGGATTCGATATGATGTTCATGACAACGAAGAGAAGGGCATGCTGGCACAGTACGATGAAAAGAAGCGCAAAGCATTTACGTTAGACGCTCAGGGCAGTAGTGTTGAAGAGCGGGAAAGCAAGAGACAGCAAATAGGAGAGACGCTGAAGAACACCATCAACCTAGACGCACTCAAAGCAGAACCTATATCGGACTACCAGGAAATCAAGATCAAGAAGTCGAAGAAGTCGAAGAAGAGGAATTTGAGGCAGAAGGAAGTCGAAGATGATGATGTCTTTGCGGGTACCGTGGATGTCAATGGAAATGCCATGGATCTTGACACAGCTGCACCGATATCGCGATCGAAATCTGATGTCATGTTCAATGATGATGAAGATCTCGCAAGTGCATTGAACCTCAGCCGTAAAGCTGCTCTGAAGAAAAAGAAGCTGAAGCCAGAAGATTTGGTAAAACAGATCCGAGAGGAGGAGGAAGATATCCCTATAGTGGAAGGCGGTTTAACATTAGATGACACCACGAATTTTCTTGATAACCTCGAAGCTAGGCCCAGAGACGAACAGCCTCAGCCAGTACAGAAATCCATTGAAAAGTCGCCAGCACGCGAGAGAACACCAAACAGCGAAGATGAACGAATGACTGACGCTAATCAAGCTTACACCGTGGTTGCAGGTGATGAGGAAGCTTTATTGCAGAGTTTGAAGAAAGAACAGTCTGAAACAGCCGACGCGGCAATCATCAATCCTACTGGTCTTGAGGAAGAACAGTCGTTGACCAGTGGACTTGGCTCTACACTCAGTCTCCTTCGCTCTCGGGGTGTGATCAAAACCAACGAGGATATTAACGACAAAAACTCCCTCTACCGAGCCCGACAACAATTCATCACCGAAGCACGTCTTCGTGAGCACGACTCGGATGCTAGAGCTCGTGCACAACGTGAACGCGATCGAGCGTCGGGCAAGCATCAAGGTATGTCTACGAGAGAAAGAGAAGAGCAGGCTCGATGGCAGAATGAGCATCGTGCTCAACAATCGTCTGTTGCTGCGGCGGCTGCTTTCAACAAGGAATACAAGCCCGACGTCAACATCAAGTATGTCGATGACAGTGGGCGAGTACTGAATCAAAAGGAAGCGTTCAAACATCTGTCGCATCAGTTCCATGGAAAGGGAAGTGGCAAGCAGAAAACGGAGAAACAACTAAAGAAAATCGAGGAAGAACAGCGACGAGAAGCGAAAAGTGTGCTGGACAGCAGTACTGATAATAGAGGTATGCAACGAGCTCAGGGCACTATGGGAAAGCGAGACAAGGTTGCTGGTGTACGGTTGGGCTAGTCAGTTCCCTTCTGATGTTAGAAGTAGTCGCTGTTGTGGCCTCGTGGTATAGATAGTGTCCCGACATCTGTCGTGACATAGAAATTTTGACAGTTGATATCGTGGCATATTTGTATGAACAGCAAGACTTCACCTACAAGTCTTCATTTGAACGCCTCAAACTCAATTTTCTCGCTTAAGCTACAAGCTTTTCCAGTCGTGGTTTAGTGTGATACCTCAAATGAACCTCGTCTGTCAATCCGAGCTGAGAAGCGGTCTGCGAGAATTCTGATCATGCCAGTTCCACAAGATGTAAGACCTCAACATCCCTTCTGCAATCATTGCAGATGACACATACCCTTCTGTGTGGATGCTGCTCGAATCTCAGATGCCACCCATCACTTGCGATGCAGTACGTGTTGCAGGAATAACGTTAGCTCATAAGAAGAGGAATCAGATTTGACCTTGGCTCGTGGCATTTTACATATATTGGAACGGTGTCGCCGAGACAAGGCGGTAGTACATTGATCTTAGGTTGGTCAATACCCCGAAGCAGGAGCTTCTTCCATGGGAAAGCTGTGTTGCAATACCAGGCTTCATAGCATCATTTTCCCCGAACGACAATGGACGACGTCGGAATGCATCCTGCTCACATCCTGTCTAGAGTAGACTCCAGACTATCAATGACCTCCCTATCGCGACTACCATCCTTTGGAGACGAGGCCAGGATCCTCCAGGAAACCAATATCTTCGGAGGCACCGTCAGCATTGAAGAGCTCCTCAAGATCTTCGACAATGAAGGCCTCCAAATCATCCCCGAATTCGGTGAAGCCGCTCTCCAAGCATGCGCCAGCCTCGAGTACCAGAAGGTCACTCAAGAGGACTTCCTCACTGTAATGAAGGAGTACTGCACAGCTCACAAGCATTTAGGAACCGCGGCAGCCGCTGCAACAGGGGTCATGCCACTAGCTGGCGCTGCAGCGTTTGGCCTTATACTTGCACTTGTGAAGGTATCGAATGCGATCAAGGATCGAGCACAAACAGCCAGGAACAGGGTCAAGGCAGAGGAATTGCGAGCAAGGTACTTGAGAGGGTTGGCTACGGCGGATAACCTCTCGCTTGAAGCGACGAACATCGCTATCGTTGTATCCGAGCTTATAGCTCGAGGCCTGGACGATTACGAGACTGTGAATCTGTCTGCCTCTTCGAATGCTACGATCCAGCTGTTGCGCGAAGATCTATTGCCATATCTCAAATCTCTTAACGGTTGCGACCCCGCAAGTGTCAGGCTTCATGAACTGAGGCAGAAGCGGTGGGAGCTAAAGCAGAGATTGATCCGACAGTATGAAATCGTCCACGTCCATTTGAATCGTGTGCAACAGGGGCTCGCTGAATTGAAGGCTGGAAACACAACATATTACCTTAAGACAAACCGCTTAATTGCCTATGCCCGAGAATGTCTCCTGGAAATCCATCTTCGAGCATGGTACGCCATGCTAGGCTACTTCGATTCTGAGAACACCATGATCGAATACGACGACCGCAATGTGGGTGCAGCAGCATCGGACAAAATTTGGCGTATTCAAGATTTATTCGAACAGTATGTAAAGGCTCGATTGGACATGTTGACAATGAAGTATGAGAACAAAAGAGACGTCAAAGGCACAAGCAAGCATGAACACACTGTATATCTTGCCGACCATGGCGCTGAGGGTGATATCATGGTGCCGAAAATGTCAATCAAACAACTCATGCTGCAAGCGAATGTGTCATGTTCCGAGCCTGAGGGTGGTGGAATAGAGCATTCACCCGACGGGTCTTGTGAGATCTGGAATGACACTATGTTCTCAGGCGAGGATCGTGTGTCGGGATTAGGAAGATATATCGACACGAATATTCGTGGGTATGTTGGCGACCGACTGCGCGTGGATGGACCGGTGTGGAGTTCGAACCTGGGTTTTGCAAACAGGATGCGCAAAGCTGTGCAACCTGCATTACCGGACAGACCTGTTTTGAGAAGTATGACCATGCCGGCGAATATATCGCTCCCGCAGCGTCAGCATCTACAGAGCTACAGTGCGCCGCTACCTGACAGTGTCAGCAGAATACTGGCACTACCACCGAAATCGAATCACGTTAGAGGCATCAACCACTTCTACTAGTAGCGTCACCGAGCACAGCCCAATTTGGTACCGAAAAAACGAAAACTCATCACTCTTCCAGTTCGAACCCACGACCACCACAAAAAGCAAAAACTCAATTCTCCATTGAGAAAAGGCCCTCCTTCAAGTCAAATGTTGCTACCAGACGAGTCAGATTTAATCTTCGCGGGACATGTCCAGTTTACCCCCCGGGATTTTTCACCCGGGGAGCGGTTGGAATCTTGCTTAAGTCTGTTCCTCTTCCTACTCCCTCCTTCTATTTCCCCCTTTTGGTGATGTTTTTGTCTTTTGTCTTTTTTTTTTTGATGTTTCCTGTTTTCACCGTTTTTTTGGGAGGGAGTCCTGACTGCGCCAGTCTAACGTGGCAACGACTTTGCATGTGGGCCTTTTTTGGTTGTATGTTGTGGGTAGTAAATTATATTGTGATGGTTTGGGTTGAGAGTGGGAGGGGTGGAGTCGGTGAGCATGTTTGAATCTCCGCGGACGTGCTGTTTTGTGGTGATGCTGGGCTTGGGATCTCGAGGGGTTGAGAGCATCTGCATGTTGCGCTTCAGTGTGTTCCACTAGCAGCCAGAGAGCGTGAGCCGCTGATTATCGAGGGAGACAACAGTGCGTTTTCATTCAGTTCATCTACACGTACAGTACTCACACGTAACTACGTATTCGACGTTGCTATGGCTACCTGTATCACTCAACATCATCCTATTGCACAATCGCCGTCCTCAAACCAGTTTACATATACCAACAACTTATCAATCTCCATGCTATTCAACTTCTACCGCAATCATCTGAAGATTGACAACACAGATAAACACAACTCCAACAATTGGACAACTCAGAAAAGAATGAACTCGACCCTCCGATTATGGGAAGAGCCGACTTAGAACTTGACATGATCAGGGCATCTCAACGTTGGTTTGAGTATCAATTTGAATGCCATACGATAGTGTTCTCCTTCTACGTTCATTTCCAGCTCCACGACTTGAATACTGCTCTCAGTGTTCCCAGACAACTGCCACATTGTCCCACCCATACTCATGGGTCATCACACGATGTTTAACCTCAAAGATTATGAAAGTTGCAGCTCTTTAAGTGAACGATAAGCAGTGTGCATGGGATTTGATATGGTATGGACAACATGTTAGTAGGTGCGCGGAGCTCAGCTTGGTAGCTCTGCTACGTATGGTGATTTTCGAACTTGAGCGGGGACAGTGTCATAGTCAGATATGGTAGAAAGTCGATTTTTGAGAACATGGTATGTGTGGTTCAATTTATATACCTGCTATGATAATACTTCAAACTCCAACTTGATACTATGAACTTGGGTCTTCTTCATACTTGCCAGTGCTCATGCGCATGCTCTTGTAGAACTTCACTGTCTTCACAATTTCTTAGAAACAAAAACCGCATCAACTAGGCTTTCCAACACCAGGCAATATTCAACTGCCAAACGCTAGACACCACCAACGCCACGCTAAAGTCCGATATCAATACAAGAGGTTGTGGGTGCCGTCAATTGCACATGTTATGCATCCGTCTTGACCGGCTTCGATTTCTGGCTCAGGCTTCGGCTTCAGCTTGGGTTTTGGTTGGCTTTGGCTTTGCTCAGGCTTCGGGTTAGGGTTTCATTTTGCGAGTCGGTTTTGGCTTTGGTTTCGGCCCCGGTATTAGTCTGTCTCTAAGAATCTCATTAAGTTTTCCACCACTGAGCCCGTTTGCTGCAATGTAGTCAACCATTGACTCTATGACCTTGAACAAACCTTGCAATGCCCAAAGATTTGGTCGTGTTTGAAGACTGATCTCGACTTCGGTTGACCGGTAGCCCTCAGCCATATTGAAGGCTTGATAAGACTGCTCCCAATTTTCAGCTTGATCGATGCATATGGTGTCAATCAACAAGTATAGGAAGCCTAAACCATGACTGTGTCTTGCGGCAAAGTGCAACGGCGTCAACCCACTGCCGTAATGGCTGCCTTTTAATTTGTGAAGCTCGTCAAGCTCGAGCATATAGTCGACAGGTACGAACCGTGTAACAACATTGTTGGAAAGTCGTCTGAGCAACCAAACATGCTCTTGCTGACGTTTTGCAAAATCTTCGAGGGAACTCCATGGTGCCAGATCATAGTACTCACAGGGCCCACGACTCTCGATGTCACTCTGGACCATGATAATATCACAGTTTGCCAATACACGATTGTACAAGTCTTTGTTTGCTGGATCTCGATGGATAGATATATTATTAGGTTCAACGTCTTGGTGCGATCTCTGTGTCTTCACCACTCTCTGATCCATATTAGCGTAGGAACAAAGTCCGCCGTATTCGCAAGACTTACGATGGTTTGCCAGACCGACGACACGCTCTTTTTTGTCGAAGTGGGTACACTAGTCTGCGAATGTCGATCAAGTATCTGCTTTTCAGGGCGCCCTGATTTCTCACGGGCTCTGTTATCGTAGGCGACAATCGATCTGTGTGCTCTTGTTAGTCCATGACGAAGAATTCAGATGAGGTTGCATAGTGCGTACACGCATAAAGAGATCGATTCATTTTTTTTCACAACGACCCATCGGCGGATGGTGGTATGGGCCTTCTGGCCAAATGTGTCAATCGTGACATCTTGAAAGGGGTTTGTTCCTCTGCTGCCGTCGGTTTCGTGCCACGGACAAGCGAATATCTAAAAAGAATTAATAAGGATTCGCTTTTTCTGACTTGGACCACTAACTCGACCAGTTTTGAAAAAACTGCTCCGGTCAATTTGGTATGTCTCGAGCACCTTCCGATCTTTGTCGACCTTGTCAGTGGAGCCTCCATCATATATACCAGCGCTATCGGTTTGAGATGTAGAAAGTGGCTTCTCTTGCATTTCCACGGTCTCGCTGCATGCGAGACCTTCGGGAGCCTCTTGTGGCGGAACATGAATAGTTGTGTGTGGTTTCCTGGGTGAAGAGTCTCTCTCTTGTTCCTGTAAAATTGGTGTCGATGGGTCATAGAACGATCCCAATCCCTCCTGGAGGGTCCATTGCCGCATGGCCCATTTTGCTGTAGTTTCATGTTTGTGCACCGACGGTACTTTGCTACAGGCAGCACTGGTGAGGTGTGGCTGTATATGACGAGCACGATGATCGTTGTATTGCTGCGTTTCCGTATTATCAGGGACTTTCAGTCGTGTGTGGAAGTTGTCTTCACCCGTATCACAGTGCCGAAGAGTGCTACACGTGCTCGTCACCTCTGTTCCTGCCTGTTGGTGTCTTTCCAGTAGATGGACTGTCCTGCAGCGATTCTTGAGGCTCGAAGCTATAGACTGAAAACTTCTGATTCCTGTCTTACTATTTTGACCACCTCGCATTTGCTTCACGTCTGCCTCTGAAGGTGATACGTTCTCGACATTCGAACATTCTGTATGACTAGGCAAAGATTGGTAGAGACGATGAGCATGCGCCCAAGAGGGAAACTCAACCTCGGCGCCGTACTTGTCTTGAAGAGCCCTGGTGATCGCCGCAGCAGGCATGATGAAGGCCTCCGGAAAGTCATCTCGTACAGCAATGACAATACCACACAGTTCGTTTTTGTAGGTAACCCATGCACCTGAGGTACCACGAGGAAGTGGTGTTTTCAGACGGACAACTTGTAAGTGGAAGTGCTGACGTCCTGCTTGATAGGAGAGCATCTCTGGTGATAGCTGACCACTAATTTCTCCGTCAGGTAGTGCTATGCACACTGACCTTTCGACGTTGTCATCGCGTTCATACACCCTATCAATGTAGTAGCCAGCAATGCGATTTGGTTGAATCGACACCGCTGGCTCGAACGGTGAAGACGACGACGCGCTAATGGTGGCGAAGTCGAAGACTTCATCACGATACTTGACCGATGCAGTTGTCTTTGTGTCACTCTCGAGGGTGAAAGATGTAGTTCGTTCTTCGCATTGTTGATGATGATGATGATGATGATGATGGACGACCTGCCGCGGCATCGACCTCGTAGTGGCGAAATGAACTGCGTGATTCTGACTAGTAGGGTAAGTCACAATGCTCTCTTCCTTGATAGAGCCGCTCAGTTCGTTCATGGTGGCCCGCACTGCTTCGAGAACATCCTCGACACCATGCATTTTGATTGATCCATCAGGTAAGTATAGGTCGTCATGGTATATCGACAAGACCTTGCGAGAATGTTCAGAGCATGTGCCTCTATCGGTCATGGCAGGTCCCACAACGGAAGGCTCATTGCTGGTGACAGCCGCAATTGCATGGTCAGGTATGAGCATTACGCAAGCGCCGTCGACGATGATCCTACCACCAGCAATACAGGTTGACGTTCGCCCCGTCATGGCATCTTGTACAGCAACATAAGCGCCATCGATGACTGAGCTTGTGTCAGTCGACAAGCTCTGCAGGGAATCATATCGCTGGGTCGTCTCAGATGATTCTGGCAAATCGCAGGCTAGGTTGAAAGTCGCGTCAACGATATGGAGGTCTAGCCTTTGCTCTGGCAAGCGTTTTAGAATTGGTGGACCTTTCAAAAAGTCGGCGGCTGTAACTATTTTGTCTGCTGGGCGATTTCATGTAGAGCACAATCGAAGGTCGCCATACAGGGTCACTAAGACTTGCAAGACGCGTGCGTGTGGGAAATTGTTGGTCGTTCAATGACCGGATTTGTGATGCGTAGTCATGTATCCGCCTTCTGAGGGCTTCTTGACCACCAGACCAGATGTATCCCGTGGCGATATCGTCATGGAGGATTTTTAGATCCCCTATTGCCTCGTAGTCCTGGAATGCTGCTGCATAGCTAAGTTCTGTTACGTCTGTAGATGCAGTGACAATCGAATCACGGGAGGGACTGGAGGACAAAGACCTTCCTGAAAGGTTCTTCCGGTGGGGAGCACGAAGCTTTCTGAGTTTGTATCGCCATTTGCCTGGCATGATCGTTCAGCCTGAGTGAGCTCAGGAGGGCAAACCTGAGGCGAATATGTTGCTATGACTTAGAGTCGAATAGAAAGCATTCCTGGCAAGCTACGGGATCAGGAGGTCAAGTTCACCGCTGTATCTCTTATCAGTATGGACGTCGTCAACTTTCAGAGACAAGGAGCAAATTTGATGTGAAGATGGAGCTGAGTTATGAATGGTACTCCTTGGCGAACCAACCAGTAGGTACTCGAGAGCAGAGCCAACATTTTCTGAGGCATTCGGAGTAGGGAGAGCCTAATAATGAAGTACACCCGGCTTTGCTGTCTCTTGAGAGGAGGCTGAGTACACGGGCGGAGAGGCATGAAAGGGAAGCATATGACCTGCGCTCACCGTGAAGCTGTCGTGGACGAATCATGTCTTGAACGCCGAATCTGCCTCGTATTGTCCAGAGCTGAGCATCCCTACTGGTCTCGTGTGGCTGCTCAGACACCAATCGTAGCCAGCTTTGGGCAAGGTTCAATGTGATTGGCAGCCAATCACGATTCACCAATGATGGCTCAGTCAGTCACTAATGCAGCAGATAAGAAATGCTGGTCAGCCACCATTGCTCTGCAGGAAACTCTGCATAACAGGCGGACACGTCGAGCGAGAGATCCTTTACTTGCCCTTCCTCCACACAAACTCACATATCAATACCTTGACAAGTGATTAACTTACCACTGGAACTATCGTTGACCACAAATTCAATGAAGACCTTCCAAGAGCAGAAGTTGACAGATATTGACGAGTCGGCTTTGTTGGAAATATGCTTCGACTGGTCGACGACAGAAAGCAAGTCACGAAAAGGGGAGCTAATACCCTTCTTTGAACTCTATCAGGAACACGTCAAACAGCTTGATATTGAGTATGGTGCAGGAGGAGAAAAATGGATGTTTGCCGAGAAATCTCACCAGCAAGTCCTTGAGACCATTCGCGAGCTGAAAACTCTCGGAGGCAGGGTGACACGAAGAGAAGCAAGAGTTGCCATCAGCAGAAAGTTACAGCTCCTAACCACAAGCCCGGAAATAATCGACTCACTCATCGATGTTGCATTGCGAATCTGGCTCTTCGTCAATTTCAGAAACCCATCCGATGAATCAATAGGATATGGCCGTCCATGTGTTATCTGGAACGACACGACATCGTTGCAGAATACCCTAAAGGACGTCTTTGTGCATTCCGAGACAGAGTTGACCTTGAGTGAGAGAAGACTCAGCCCACACTTCACAGCAGCAAGTATGGTGAACATCTGCGGTTTGGAACTCGAATGGGCGACTACTCTCGATGATCATCTCCGCTTGGATCGCGAACGAAGAAAGTTGTGGATTTTTCCACTCCAAGATTGGTTGCAAATCAAATTTGAGTATTGTGCTGCTGAAAGTGAATCACAATCTACCAGACCACTACTGGACCCTGAGATATATGAAGAAGCCAGCCGAACACTAGACTTGCTCTTTTCATGTTGGGATGAGAAGACGCAGAAACTGTTAAAACGCCATAGGAAAGAGGAGATTGCTTGCTCATCTCGAACGCGCCAACTTGACTTGAAGCACTTCAAATATTTTAGAGACCGGCTTCTGGAATTGAACGAGGACATCTTTCTTGCCCCACCTCGAGGATGGCGTCAATTATGGAATGATAGGAGGGATCCGCAAAAGTTCTGGACATTCTGGATAGCTCTGTGCGTGCTCTGGCTGACGATTGTGGCGACCATTGCAACGATTGTGCAGACCTGGGCAGCACTGAAAGGTGGTTGAAGAGAGCCACTCACTGATCGTGAATCAGGCTACCCGTAATCTCGCAACAGAGGAGAGCCAGTGAATGTCGTGGTGAATGTCGTGGTGAATGTCGTGGTGAATGTCGTGGTGAATGTCGTGGTGAATGTCGTGGTGAATGTCGTGGTGAA